>KK499770.1:3057879-3280584 GCA_000688715.1 Glossina pallidipes | reverse complement strand
TGAAAAATTCGTTTTTTTCGATTTTTGACGAAATTTTTGAAAAAAAGTGAAAAATTCGTTTTTTATAATTCTCATGAAAGTTCTTAGATTGGAGAATATCCTCCGATGCAACATTAACGTGGTCTAAATTTCGTAAACTTAATTCAAAGATTTCATTATTTTCCAGTTGCTTCCGTCTTCACAATCCACAAATTAACCTTTGTCGCTATAGAAGCAAGAGCCTTATATATGGTGGTGCGGTCTAAAAAATAGATTCATTTGATCCATATACCAAATAGTTGATTTACTAAGAACAGATTTTGATCACAGAATATTAAAAATCAGGGCTTTTCGGCATATATTCCGTTATTTTTCATTAGAACTCTTACGTCGGTTGGGATCCAAAAAGTAGACCTACGTGACCCAAAATGCGTAAAGTGAATTGGTTGCCAATTTACTATTATGAACAAACGTTTACCGTGGGATATTGATAATTAGAATAACTTACCATATAAAGGTCCCATCTTCGTAGGAACGTTTGTGTGAGAGGGGACTTAAAACATTGCTCTAGCCAGTGCAAAGTTTCGATGCCATTTATGCCGTTTACGCTACAGATCGCTAGTCGATGTAATTATAAAATTTATGAATTTTCTATTAACACAGAGGCCGTGCGCTGTAGGCGTATAGGTTTAATACGTATGGATCGAGTAACGTTTAAATTGTCTCATCTTACCTCATCTTGGGAGCATAGTTTTATACTGAATTGCCTGCCCTTTCAGTAGAACTAGGGCTTATATATATGGTATATTTCGAAAAGCTAGATTGACAATATAATAGATGGCAGGCGTGGTGATAAAGCGACATGACTTAAAGGATCCGAAATCCTTAGCTGGTCAATGGTTTATGTATTTTCCTGAGATGTCTAATGTGTACCGCACACGGAGTAGCAAAACTAATTTACTTTTATCCCCTTATGGGGGATATAAGATGTAAGTATCAATACAGCGTACATGTACGTGTTTCTTTGCGTGAGTGTAAGGATGTGAAACGTTATTAATAACTGGACAAATGTACCGACATGTTTTCCTCAATGTGTTTAAACTTACGTTTCATTGGCAAAGCATAATATTGCATAGTTTGCTTGTATGTATATATGAATTTGTGTACATGTCGATGTTTAAATGTTTCTTACATCATAAGTAGGTGTTAAGCTGTAATAAACGATTTATGTATTTTTGTATAGAGAGGCATTACATACAGTTCAAGAATAATTAAGGGACAAGAAACGAATATTGAATGCTCTTACATTTGCGATCCCATATCACACCGCTCAATCAGTTTCTAGTCTGACAGATAAGTGGCATTAATATACGGCAGGCTCGTACGATTCCTGGATACTATAAACTTTCAAAGGATACGGATCAAATTTTCATTCATTTTAGTGCCACTATTTTTTTGGTCGCTTTCGACAGCTGTTGCTAGTTGCCATCCATTCGGCTGATTGCCGATTTGATGAGCCTGATGTGTCATCCATTCCCACATATAGCACGGAAAAATCCTGTTTATTTCGCCTAAATAACTAACCTTGTGTCCACCATATAATGTAATCAAAAGTAACTAAACTCGGTATCCACTTCGAATAGAATTTTCTTATAGATAAATGGTCAGACAAAATGGAAAATACATTGCCTTCAGATGTCTTCGGAGTGTCAGCTATCTCACGCAACTTCATTTTTTGGTTTTACGAAACGTTTTTTGAAACAACTGACCATCTCGGGCGACCCGACCGTTCAGCATTATCGCTGTCGATACGACTGTGTTCGTACCAAAGTACGAAACTGCCCCAAGCTTATATTTTCGAGAGGGAAGAGTGAAAAGGCATTGGTTTTTTTTCATCGGCACAGAAAGTTCATATTTTTCCATTGTCTTGAAAATTACGAAAGTAACGTCACCGAAAGAACTACAACTTGTAAGCGAATTGTCGGCATGTCATGAAATTCTGGCATGTATCATTTCGAGGTTGATACTATCCAGAAAAGAAATATGTACGCCAACCAGTGATGCCATATATGTGTCAGGCACGAGATTCGTTGGGTGATGTGTAATTTATAGCAAGAATTTAACACTAACATGATGTATCTTTGTTCCCATAGGAGCTCGTTTAAAGACAGCTGCTGAAATGCATTTGCATTTCATTTCCAATTTTGATTGAGTTTTTTTTTTTTTTTTATTTTTCAAAAACCATTTTCTTCCTTATTGTCATAACGAACATACTCTAATTGTTGTACTAACCGCTAAAGAACTATTCTTAATGTGCGCCTTCTCATAACCACATCCACATCGACATACAGCCCTAACGAGTTTTCATTACTCACACATTGTGAAACTAGATAGAAAATAAAATTTTCGTTTAGACAATGTTTGTTATGGGGGGTAAACTAAAGAAAACACCCATAAAGTTTCCTAATCTCTATTGCAAAAACTTTAAATTTTATGTTTGGTTTTTGCTTGATTTGAGTTTGAAAATTATTTGTTTGATCAATTTTAAACAGTATTTGTTTAGATATTGGGTACTGTAGAAAGTATTGAAAGTTTTTTACATATCGTGTAGTCTTTTTAGCTGAAATGTGAGAGAACAACGATCGACTATCGAAGATTACGTTGAAAGCCGGCTTTGGCAGCTAATTAATGTGAATTGGGAAGCGAAGTAATGTAGTTTAACATGAAAAGCTACTCGACGGAATCAATATTCGTCGATTTCTATTAAACCTAACCGTGTCGAGCCATCTCTCCAGCAGTGGTAATAAAAAGTGGCAAACAAAAAATGACCAAACCTATAAGAACTGTCCGCCAGAAGAGTCGCGGTTGGAACGAGAACAATCTGCTCAATGTTTCGGGCAAAGTGCATTTTTATGCCTAACAAGAGTTTTGAGAAGAAGAAGAAAAATTATCGTTAATTACAAGTTACAGTTACTAGATAGATAGAGCGAAAGACTCGTTCCTGTATTGCCCTTAGTTACTGGTAGTTTACCGCGCACTTAAAAAGAGACGAGATGGGATATGTGGCAACTTTGCCGAAGTTAATATAAACCGAACGGAAAATTTTAAACCACTTGGTGCTATCAGGTTATTACTGCAGACCACTTTAACGGACCAATTAATCTAAGAAAAGGTCTAGCACTAACAAACTCTTTTACAGATTTATAACTAAGGAACAAGGCAGGAGTATAGGGGTCTCTGGCTTGGAATAGATAAGAAAACCTTAGGAACAAAAAAACATATGGTTTCGTGAAATTATTCCTGAACAAGAAATTCATAAACTGCGGTTTACATCCAGTCGTTTCCTTTTCTTCTTCTTCGAAAGCGTTAATGTTTTTCAAACACGCCTTTTTAGTAAGAGAATATGACTTTAGTTGCGGTGTAATTACGTGAACATATGTTTACACTTTAAGAGGAAAGATAATTTGAAAGTTTACGAGAAGTTAAATACTATTTAAGTTTTTTGTTTTTGTTTATCTAAAAGCGAAGAAGAAGAGTCTTGCAAAACATTTATTTCAATAACTAAGAAATCGGTTGTATTCTTTGTTTTTCCATATATGCGTTTATGTAAGATATAGAAACAATTGATGTATTTGAATGGGTCCTTATGGAATGCATTTTTACAACAATTCTTCACAGTTACGATATCGATTTAAGTTTAGATTAAATGCTAGTAGCTTTCAGCAAAATTTTCTATATTTATGTTATCGTTTTATTGTTTTGTGTTTTTTTTTCATTAGAATTTATTGTAGAGAAAAGTTTCTATCCACTTTAGAACATTATACGTATATATGGCTGCGTTGAAGGGAAGTAGGAGAGAGGAAAATAAAAATTGTATAGAATGTTGTTATGTTTGCAAATACCTGAGGAACAAATCAAATGTTGTTTAGTAGTATTTCTTGCTAGATATTGTAGGAAAATAAAATTATTTCCTTCGGCAAGTTTCTCAACTGAGCAAATAAATGCGAATATTAAAATACAAATAAATAAACGTAAGATTCTTCGGCGATAAATGCTTACCCTCATGCACTCAACGCAGCCAATTGACGTTGAAACGTCTTTTTAATTTGAATGCTTAAAGTGTATATGTGCAATCGTGTGTGTATGGGTGTGTGCGTGTGTGCGTGTGTACGTAAGCATAAATTTAATGTATGCGTTACATATATGCGCTTTACATACATAATTACAATTCTGCTTCTATCACCTTATTATAAACATGCATCGTAGTATGGAAAATGATGTCTTTTATGCATATCTCTCAGAATGGTTTTTCTCTTCTAGGTAATCAATGAGGTTTTGTTAGTAAAATTGAGTAGACATTTTGAAGTAGAATGTCAGCGGAGAATACTTGCAAATTGAGAGGTGTTCTTCCAAAAAGACAAACTAGAACACAAAACCTCAGTTTATAGACTAACTGCATTTTTTTGATGCAGCCATTCGCATAAGTATGTAAATCACTACATTTGACGATTGCAATTTGAAAAGCAAACATGTCTGCAATTTCATAATACACCTCCGTGTCCATATTCCGCTTACCACCCAATTAGCCCACGTACCAGTTATTGTATAAAGTATATTAAGTTTGTGTGGATGCAGCAACATGTCTGTCTGTCTGTGCATATATATTCTTTCCAATCCATTGGTTAGCGTAATTTTTGTGATATTTTTATGAAACTTTGAAAATTGTTGGCAAGTTTTGGTGAAAGGATGAATAGCATTAAAACTGGATTTGATTGAACTTGAATTTTTACGATCCCCATACAACGCGGTCTTTTAAACAAATCGTTACGAATTAGTAGTGTATGTAGGATATACAGAGCCCGCACTAATTATTTCAAATAAGTGATATTAACTGCAGAGGTATTCTCTTCAATCTCGTCCATGCAACAGCATTTCAATTCTATTATCTTTTTATATCCATCGGCAGAATATTTGGTACGAATATTGGAAGCTCTTGCACGCAGGTTGGTCTTAAAAATGGGCTAAATCATTCAAGGGCCGCGCCCACAATGTGTGAATGAGTGAAAATTAGTTCACAATAGTAAATTGACAAAGACATCAACCTAACCAAATTTTGACCATGTTTTGACGATTTATTTTTTGGTTGTCACCACATGTAAGGATTCTCAGGAAATGTAAGCCATAATATGCCAAAACGGCCTAATTGGATGTGTTTTGCGTTGGAAATTTATTCATCGTAGTAATTTCACATAAAAATTAAGTGCACTAAATATGAAGCAGGTAGGTTTACTTCTTGGTTCCTACTCCATATAAGAATGGAAAGTGAAAAACAATAAGATTTTCGGGAAGTAAATTAAGTTTGCTAAACTCGGGTCACGTCGTATGATGTTTCGGGCATCTTCTAATATGCGGGCTTTCATGGAAAATATGCGTTTGCATGAAAAAACGACCGAATAACTACTACTACGTGGATTAGTGTAAGCTATTTAATGGCCAGCCTTGCCCGACTATAACGTTCTTAATTGTTGTCTTATGTTTTTATTAGGTTACGTGCGTCTACAATTTATTTAAAGTACTTATGATATATAAATGTTTGCCCTGTTAACAAGCATTGTTCGACGTACTTAACATTATTTCATATCAATTTATTTACTTATTTCCTTAACGTCAAACGTAATTGAAATGTCTTTTACAGACTCGTTTATGTAAAAAAGCTGACACTCTTACTTGGCAATAATTAACTGTGAATGAAAGAATATTGTATTTATAGCTTAATTGCTATTATTATTATGCACACTATGTCCTTGAAGTGCGTAAAGGCTAATAATGACGATTAGAAACTGCTTTAACATAAATAAGACATGATTTTTCCGAAAATGCGGGAGCTACGCGTCAGTTGCGTTTCAATGTTTCTTTCATGCAGAGTGCAGGTAGATGTTCGCGAGACAGCTTTTATAAGGTCATCAAACAGGAGTTTTTTTTTTTTTTTTTTTTTTTAATTTTTAAGAAAAACTAAGCGGGAAAAGAGGTCAACATGAATTTTCTTTTATTTTAGATACTGATTTATGTAAAAATGATTTCGTGCAAATGACCGCCTTTGGATTTCTATAAAAATTCAATTTTCGGACACCAAGTTTTGTAAATTTTCTTCATACATCTGGGCTTACTTCACCAATAGGACGAATAATTTCGATGTGTTGAGCGTTTGTAGGTTATTGAAGTAAGCCAGCGAATGGTTTAGCATAACTCCAAAGTAAAAAGTCCAATAGAGTTATATCATAAAGATTGACCTTTTCTCCCAATAGATAAATTAATACCAAGTTCTGAACAGTGTATTAGACGAAAATTTGATTCACATCTCAATTAAAAGTCTATTTCACTCACGTTTACTTTCGAAACTACGAAGTGGATGACCTTGCGCATTATAAGCTACTTGCGTCTTGCTTAAAATTAAGAAGGCATTAGGCCTAATTAGATAGATAAATAAAGAGACTAAATATAGAAAGATAATTGATTACAAAAGTCTCTCGCTTAGTCATAACACCAAATAAGTAGACTATGTTGTATGCAGTTTGAAGCGATACCGACTATTCTACGACATAACGATAATAAACTTTTCTCGTTCTCACAAATTCACTGAAAGAGCGCAAAGTTAATGGTTCTTCAAGGAAACACTACGCAGCATAACATGGTTCTCAACCCTTTCTTTTAAGCTTTATTAGCTTGATATTTTCGACTATCGTGGATAGGATACGTTTAACATGAACTGGGAACTTTTTATATTCTAACAACGAAACATGAGCACGTAGTGGTAGTAGTTTCTAGTAGTTTTTTCAAAAATCCCATAAATCATCCGAGATTACTTTCAGATTTGGAATCGATGGAAGCATATCCTGTTACTCATCTGTCTATACGTCAGTTTTTAGAAAATTGAAATGGCTACATGCATCGATCACTCGATATGTATTGTGACAAATCAATGAGAAGCAATATATTCTCCATGATGATGAATGCGTTTTTGCAGATGCGAAAAACAACTGACTATTTAGCAGGCTTTCTTCTGACAAAACCTGCTTTTGAGTGGTATTTTCTGCGTGAAACTTTTTCTGCTTGTAATTTTTTCGCGTCATACATAACAATAAAAATCAACCTTCAGGTACTTAATCAGGACTATACAGCGTGGGTTATTAGTGTGAACTTGACGTTTCGAATATGGAAAAAGCTGCTGCTCTTAGGAATAGTTGGAATCTACGGTAAAGATATGTACGCTTCTGCTTCTCTTCATCTTATTTTTCGGAAAATTTCATTCTACGATCTTTTAATATCGTTTTATTTCGGATCGTACGCGCAAATAGAAAATTCATTATTTTCTGCGACCTTGTAAAGTTTCTTTAACATATTGACCGACACGACCGAATATCTGTCGTTTTTCGATTCAATCAATGGGAGCTCCTTTTCAGCTCATTGGTATTGAATACCTGATGATAACCTTAATAAATAAAAATGGTAAGGGTACATGAGATGAGCAGGGTTTTTCCCATTTGTCAGAATTACAAAGAACTTGGCCGATCATTCTAAAACAATCAACACTACGTGCCACCCCTTTTGAACCACCACTCCTTTGATCACCACTAGCCGATGTAATCGGTGCACTCTTATTGAGTTAATTCTTATTGAAAATCTTACAAAAATCATCGCAAGCAGTTGCTTCATAGCTGATTTCAATCGTTTTTTTTTAAACTTCAACTCAATGATGCTTTAATAAATAGCTCTTGTGTGTCGAATATTTCATTTCATCTCGATTTTAGTTCAGTAGTATTCCTCTTTTAGGAAAAAAAAAGCTCTCTAAAGTCAGAGATAGAGAGACAGACATTCAAGAGATACGTAATAACTACTTACCTAAAAAAAAAGGTAATGTTTTTGTGTGGATTTGTAATAAATTTTATAAATTCTATCATTGACTGCGCATAGGCATACAAACATATGAGAAAACATCCATCCAAATGTTGAGTTGCGTACTTTTTCTATAGAAAATTTTTCCAAAAGTATAAAGTAAGTCGAAAACTTGGAAACTTTGTTGAGTTTTTCTATTTTTCAAATATTTATGTGATGTTTACTTGAGGTGATATGAGGTATAAAAAAATTACTGAAGCATATTATGATAGTTTGGAAAAAGTTAGTGTTTGTGAAAAAAGAAGAAGAAAAGAAACAAAAAAAAGAAAGGAAAAAAACGATGGGAGAAAAAGTGTAATAAGGGCTAACGATAAAAGCTATCTATCAACTGAATATTACAGTAGTTTACTATGTCGCCATGACCACCACCACCAGTAGAAGCAAAAGCGTAGGAAACATTCATTATTTTCAAGTTAAGGAAAGGAAACAACTTTTCCCTTTTTTTTTTTCTTTCTGCTTGCCTTGTGCTCGTTCGGCTTTATGGAAGCGAAGAAGCGACAAAAAGTACTGCAAACTGCGCACAATTTC
This sequence comes from Glossina pallidipes, assembly GCA_000688715.1. Classification (NCBI taxonomy): domain Eukaryota; kingdom Metazoa; phylum Arthropoda; class Insecta; order Diptera; family Glossinidae; genus Glossina; species Glossina pallidipes. Next base: position 3,272,124 of record KK499770.1, on the reverse strand, counting down.
TTCGTACGTGCGGCATATAACTTCTTCTACAGCACTTTATCGATAATTTTAAAACCTAACGCCTTTATTTTTGCATTCATTGCATTCAAAATGCATTGCATAAGTATTTTTTGTTTGTTTGTTTGATTCCAAAACCACATTAGCGTCATTATTGTTACTGAATTTATTTCGATGAGCAAAAGTTGATAGAAATTTTATCCTGATTTATATTTTCAACGTATGCTCGCATATGAACGAAATGTGACACACATGCGAAAATCCCAATTGTGGAGAAAAGATGAATTGCATTCGGCTTGGGCGCAAAACTTTAATGTACATCATCGTTGTCATATCGTTATATACACTCTGCATATAATAGACGGCATATTAAGTTGCCCACACTAGACGTGTTACGCTGGTGCGACTCTCCGTTTCGTATGTGTGTATTTCAACTTTACTTAGTTAGCGGAAGATTGATGGATAGCCTCATGTAAAAGACACGCCTTTGGCTACCATTTTTATTTATTGCATTCCCAAAATGATTTATAAGTTAGTTAGAGAGATGGAAGAATAAGTATCGAATATTTTGTCATTATCTTCACGCATCCGATGATTGATGATTGAGCGAATTGGTTGACAAATATATCGGTTATGTATAAAAAGCAAATGCAACTCATAATATAATTGTTTGGAAAGTTTTTAGTTAAGCAATATGTAAGCATGGAGTATGCAAGCGTATGCGTGTGTCGACACTGATACAGTTGTAAAAAGTTTAAAAATTTGTAAATATTTATGTCTCTCTACAAAATATGATGCATGGATATGCACACGTAAACATTTACGAATGTGTGATAAATTCATGCGTATATTTATTAAATGAGTGAAAATGAAAATTCAACAAACTTGCACGGAACACATTAAACTAATTGTAAAGCTAATACCATTTCATATAATGTATTGGGTAAATAATTTTTATCTACGTAATAAATTATTTAAATGTTGTTTACTTTGTCATCAATTGTGCGTTGGTGATGATTGCTGTGATTGGCGTCGATACATTGGTCAATCTCTTTCAAAGCGCACAGTGTAAGAACTTCTGATGTATTAGAACTAGAAGTACATTAGGTTAGATTAACATGACAGCAGTGCAGAGCAGTTGCTCTTCTCATAACAATCACACAAGTGAAATTCTTACAATGCTTCGAAATTTGCATTGCAGTCATCTCCAAAAACGGGCCAAAGTACTCCTGCTGGAGGCATCGATTGCTTCAACTAACAGTCGTCTAACGTTATTCCATCAATATAAGATGAAAGTTTTACTCTCAGTTTCTCGGCGATTGTTTATTTCATTTGCTTAGGCATAACAATCGTCACTCAATTCAGCGATAACGAATTAGGTATTGTTTCGTTAAAAAACGAAAAAAGATAAAAGAATTTTAAATAATAGGAGTAGCAATTAATTCTCTGTATTTTTTTTTTTTTTTTTTTTTTTTTTTTTGGAAAAATCAAGAATAATTCAAAAATACTTGCTTGTTCAACTCGTGGCAGAAATTTTATAATTTCGAAGAGAAATTTTCGCATACCTTCACCTGTCTAAAACCGGTGATTCCGCTAAATATGACTGCATTGACCAGAAGTAATCAAAAGAAGACAGGTTTGAAGAATAAGACGTAATCGAGATACGTTCGCAGCCATAATTGAAGATCACTTCTTGGGCTAATTTGGCTAAAGACGGACGGACTTATGGGCATTTTTATTGCTTTCAAGATTAGAATTTTTTGCATAAGAACTTGCAAACCGCTTTCTAACGGTTCTATAGCTTCCATAGCTTACTCCATTTGCACTTCAAGTCAACGCAATCATTTTCGCACCTCCAGTTACATATTTATATCTTACACCATTTGTGGTACAGGAGTATATTAAGTTTGTGCGTTGTTGACGCAGGACTTCAAATAGATCCACCTTTTATTATTGTATCGATCAAGTCAGAATCACTTGTTGCATCTATTTAAGCTTGTCTCTCCGTCCGTCTTGTTTTTTTGTGTTCTACTTCCTTGTCGTAATTTCCGGGACATGTTGATGAACATTGGTACGTCAACGTATTTTGGCCTAAAGACGGACACTATGAATTGAAAATGGTTCCGATCGGACCACTTTTTAAACTCTTCCCAAATAACGTCCTATTTTAAAAAGTTATTATATGGACAACTGTAGGGTGGTGTTGGGTATTTAATGATGGGCGTGGCGCACCATCATTTTTTCACTTGTTTTTCATTTTAATCCTTTTAAAAACAGAAAAGAACGTTGTGCAGTAAGTGATATCCATTCCTTTACACTTGGATATACACTGAAAGCCAAGTTGAGTGTACAAACGTACAATGCCTAAGCTACGTATATCTAAGATTTCGGGGAAAATGAACGAATTTTATGAAGCAATACAGTAAACTGATTACTACATCTATTCAAATGTAATCTTCTGCCTAATTATTTTGCTTTAGATTTATAAAAGGTAGCTAATACATTTTCCATTACATTTGAGTGTAATGTAAACCGCTATGTAAACAGCGAGCGGCATCTACCGCACCGTCGTCTTGTATTATTTGATGCTTTAAAAGAAAGTAATAATTTAACTATTTCGCCTTCAGCATATCCTTTGCTTATAAAGTCTTGCAAACATAGCACGAATACAAAGTTATGCTATTTGTTGTTTTTGTTATTCCTTTTACGCTGATTTTATATATTATTTTATTCATCCGCTACTACTACTACTATTACTCACCAGTAGTATTCGTTGCCATGGAATTTGCAGGGAATTTTTATTAATTATTTGCTACATAATTATTTTATGACAGCGCACTGGTAAAGCATTTGGTTTTAATAGTTACATGCAATTTTATTTAACATTCCGACAGTAAATGGTTAACTGTTCTTCTTTATGCCCTATAGCACTTCTGGTGTAGGGAATTTTTCGAATTCGAGGACTTACAATACATTCAACTTTTGTTATACCGATCGATTCGGAATCACTTCTTCACATTTTATCCATTTGTGTCTGTATCGCTAAGAACGTTCTTACAAAATGCGGCTGACAGACGTTAGACAGATTGATAGGCAGCTAAAATTTTAGAAAATGATTCAGATTTGATTGGTATAATAAAATCAGAGTCTGTCTTCTGATATATACCATGCGCCACAAACGATGCCTCGGGGTAATCAAAAACAAAATTGGAATAGTGAGCCGCACCGCAGTCAGTTCACTTCTCGTCTACATAGAAATTACATTCGGCGGAAGAAGCCCTAATTTTTCATTGAAAGGAGAAATGCTGTTCGCTTACCGAACATGAAACTTTAATGCATTATGTTACATTATATTACAATTTATATAAAATAAAGTGTTCAACATACATAATATATTTTAGTGTAATATATTATGTAAAATATAATACAATATATAACTTACCTAATTATCTATGTTAAAGATATTCATGCATCATCACGGGAGACTGGTATTCATTTGCATCACAAGCGGTACGATATTAATTTGTTTCCATTGGACAACATAAGTATTAAAGTATAATTCATGTTTATCTACTGCACCAGGAAACGAATCTGTGCATTCGGTGCAAACGCCGGGTATCGTAACCGCTACATTATACGACCTGATCCTGTGAGTAATTTTACGGTTTTATAGTAAAAGAAAAAAAAGGGAGAACACATTAAAAATAAACAAGCAAGTAAATTATATTCGATCGTGACCGAACCTGTTATACCCATCACCGTTATCTCAGAAAAGACAAAAATAGTAAAAGATCTAAATTTTCATTCTCTATATTATGGAATGGGCGGGGCTGATTTTTCTCTATATCCAAAGTAAAAGTTTTTGCGTATAGGCGTGCGGACCTTGTGGGCGTGCCCAAGGAAAAGTTTGCAAATTTCACTTTTGCTAACAAGAGAATGTTTAGCACAAAGACTACATAGTTTTTAATATTGGGTTGGCACGATTGATTTTTTCTATTTTTAGAATAAAAGTGGAATTTTTATATGGTGTATGTGTTGCACTTTATGAGTAACAAGCAAAATACACGGAAATAAAGACTTGAAAAGTTTAAGTCACCTGCAAATTCTTTTGCAAATTTGTAGACAATAAATGTTTCTCACAAATACAACTAAATCAGTGGCTCAGACAGACGGATGGACGGACGAACAGACGGACATGTTTAGATGTATTTCGATTTTGAAACTTGCCAAGAATTTATAAACGTTGCGGGGTTTTTTAAGCTTGTTATATACGCCTTACAAAGGTATTGAAAAAAATTAAAATTTGGTAAATTTGGTAGGCGTGGTCAATTTTTTCCTATTTTTCTATAGGTGCTACAGCACCGCCCATAAAATATGCAGTAAGTAATCAGTAAAAAAACAAATTTATTTTTTCATTTTGAAAAACAAAGGTATTCTCAGTTTACGTAGTGCTGTTGGCGTGACCTTCCATTGATTTGCCCTGTTTTCAATACTAATCTGCACGCGGAACTTCAAATGTTTTTGATAAATTTAAAGTCGATGGCTTCATTTTTGCGGGCAGAAGAATGTTTACAACAGCGATTACACGGACGGGCGGACGCACAGAGAGACGAACACGCTTAAATGGATTAAGAATGTGATGCTGATCGTGCATATATATATACATTTTGTGGGGTCTCTGATGCTTTCTTCGGAGGGTTGCAAACGTTTCGACAAAATGAATATAGCCCTCTACTATACACACTATAATCATACTCTTCTTTTATATGAACTTACTACTACTTTATACCAACTTACTCTTATGGAAGTGTATATTAAAACTTACACCCCTTTGCAAATAGAAGCTTACTTTCCGTAAGAATGGTTGTGCCCAAGAAATTCAAAAATTGTGGCAAATATTCTCAATTTCACATAGTTACGTTTTATATCAAACTGCTATTATAGCTCAACTTTAGTTATAAAATGTTAAAAATCACACTTTTCTGCCCTAAAAACCAAAAATTTTCATCAAAATCTTTAGATACGAAAAATAGGCCTACGTCGTTCAAATTTTGTACAGTTAATTTTTATGTCGAATTACCATTACGGAGCAATGTTCATCATAACATAGACTTTTCTGCGCTATAAAAAAAATCCTTATGTAGGGTAGTTATCCAATATTAGGCGTGGTTGGTCCAAATTTGGTGTAGTGAATTTTTTGTATCTTAAATTACTGTTGTGGATTCAGTTTCATTATAATATATTTTGACTTTTCTGCCCAAGTTCAATCAGTTTTCGTGAAAATCTACATACAAGGTAGGATCCGAAAAATAGGTCGAAATGATACGAATTTGCTACAGTTAATTTTTTTTATCTTAAATTACTATTACGATCTGATTTTCATCATGAGGCATTGAAAATTAGATCTTGCTGTCATATGAACTTCATTTTTATATGGGAGGTGGTTCCAAAAATTTCTATAGTCGGTCCAAAGTTTTCATACCAATTTAGAAGGTCGAAATACTATTACTTAGTCCGTTTTGTCGAGAAATTTTGCCACATAATTATATTGGGAGTGGTCGAGAAGGTGGACCGATCCAAACCATTTTCAATAGTCTTTGACCTTGGGTAACATTAGTGTACCGAATTTTATCAAAATATTTCAAAAATTGCGACTTATAGCTTGAACACAAATTTACATGGACACACATCAGAGGGACAAATGGACGGACAGGCTTAGATCGAATTAGAAAATGATTCCGAATATTTATGTGTCATTTATGTCCGCACAAACTTAATACACCCTGTTTATATAAATTGAAAATGGGTTCCAAGTACAAATTAGATTTCGATTGGGTGGTTAAGCATTAATTTCAGCGACTTTGCATTCTTTGTATTGAGAGCATTACTGAATACAAAAGTATGTTAAAGTAAAAGCATCTTGCGGAAATCTCAACTATTCCGGAAGAGGTCAAGGCTTAGTGCGGGCATTTGGCGAACTTCCGACATCGCATACTATGTTTGTGTTTAAGGCATAGTAAAGGCATCCGACTATGCTAAATGGATCTGTCTGTATAATAAAGTGGATGCTCTCCTCAAGTCCAGCAATCCAGTTCAATTGATAACTAACAAGCTAGTAAGACATTCCTATACTCTCCATTAGCTTGAAAATTCACAATCTATGAACGTTACGCTATATGACATCCTAGCCTAATTGGTGTGTTATACTACGATGACAGACTAATCACGATTGCACTCCGCAAAGGTGCTCTTAGTGAACTTTAAAATGAAGACATTTTAGTTTGATTAGAAAGGCATAAGGATTACTTTCAAAGCAGTCAAAATATTACACCGGTTGATAATTTGAAAGAAAAGAATATGTATGTATGTGTACAAAAAGTGGGAAAATTTTTTTTTTGATTACGTGAAGGGTGTTGGAGTTGACGATCGTGCTCATTACACTTGTCATAATTTGGCTTTAATTACATTTAAAATTCTCCAAAAATATAAGGTTCCTTTTAATCGACTAATCCAGACTGTTAAATATTTTGTCCGTATGTCTTTCTCAGTGCACATTTATCTTGTATCTTCGTTACTGTCTGTATTTGCTTTTTCCTTTTTTTTTGCTAAGTATTTGTAAAAATCTTTCCATGTATTTAAGCTTTGTGCACATGATTGGTAAAAATATGTCGTCTGAATTTTTTGCCTTAATTTTTGTCGACCGTGAATATTCCAATAACATGCAGCAATCAAGCGGCCAAAAAATTGTCAGCGCAACATTTCGGAACTTGCTGTACAATTATTCCAAGATGACTTTAGAAACTATGGCATTTAAAGCCCAAATAGACGCTCGCAGTTGTCATATGCATTAATTTGTGTTCCATATAAACTATCTTTAGGCTTTGCGCCACAGTGTAACTTATTTCATTTAAGTATAGAAAACATAGTTTTTCTAAATTTAGAATAAATTGAATTAAGACCAAAAGAAATTAATTTAATGAAAATGTTATGCGTGATTTTCTGTGTGATATGATGTGTGATAAACTTTTAATTGGCTTAATAATTAAAAAGGTTAAAAGTTGAAAAGCAATTAAAAATACTATATATAGTCTTTGAAGTCGATTTGTGAATTCATTTATCGAAAAGTATCGGTTTGTCAGATGTTTATTGTTTAATAATGAATAAATTTTTGTAAAAAACATTGAAAGCTAATGCAATTTCATGCTTAATTGCAATATTCATCTTTAAGTTTGATTTTTTGTTGACTACAAGCAACACCTGAAGAGCAAGTCAATATACAAAAGTTCGTACACCTTTTCGAAAAATAAACTCTATGGAAATGCGCAGAGGTAACTATGCTGGCTAAATTAAATAAACAAGAAAATATTGTAGACCCATATAAGTCAATCCGTATATTATGGTAAAATTTGCAAAAATACTTGAAAAGTACGAAGTGTGTCGGTCCAGCTTAGTTACGTAAAAGCTATAAGTAGCTTTAAGTGGGGAATAAGATAACATAAAAATTATTTCTTGCTTAAGCGTAATCACGTGTACGAACGCATGAAATAAAGCGGAAAAAAAATTACTTTACATAAGATTACACCCAGTTCTGGAGCAAAAACTTGTTCTTCCTCACCACAAGTTCGGTTTCAGGAATAAACCCGACGCCATTCCGTAATGTCATCGCGTAGTTTAGCGTTTCAAAGAAGCTTTTGAAAATAAAAATGACTCTGGCCGTGTATTCTTAGATGCGGAAAAAAGCTTCACTAACAAAGTTTGGCATTATGAGCTAATTTTCACACTCTCTTGCTCATGTTTAAACTGGAAAACTCGAATGTGTGTGTGTTCTGTTTTGTGTCTCTGTATAAAACAAACAGTAATAGCTAAATTATTTCTAGCAAAACTTTATGTTTGGCTGGGTCTCCTATATAAAAAAAATCCTATTGATCATCAGTTTCAATTAAAACGAATGCTCCTCCTGATAGAGCAGTAAAAGTAAATCACTAATCCCCCTTTGATATAAACCCACATAAGCCATTAATTATATTCCAAATCTAAAGCTCGTAGTGATAAAATGTGTGGACTCTCTCCAAAATGTTTCCAACGTTTCCTCTTTCTTAATGAAAAAAGTCATTGATTGTGTATGTCGTGAAGTTGAACTGTCTAAGTTTTTAAAATAAGGCGTTATTCTCGTAAAAACAAATAATTTAGCTCCAGCTTGTAAGTTAATATGTTGAACAAGCCTGTGTCCTTCCATAAAAGGAGCAATTATCGAACATAACTATTTAAATATTTCAAAAGTGATGATCTAGCGTAACGACCTCAGAGACATTCATGAAGAGGCAGAATTCGAAACGAACTTAAGCCTCAAAATGTCTGCTTTGTTAAAAAAAGATTAATCAAAGAATATGATAAACTCGTAGAAACATTTTTAGTGATTTTAGTCTTCGTATCAACACACAAACTCAGTATCAGTATTGGACATGAAAAGATCAAAATTGGGTCCTATACATTTCCCTGTCTTTAAGATGCAGACACAGTTTCCGCTTTGGACATACATGAAAAATTTGTAAACGTAGACAAACTTGTCACTGTGTGATTGCGCTGAAAACGCCCACGTTATCAACGAAAATGATTTCTGCCATTAATGCAGGGTTTGTGTGAACTGCTCTCGAAAAAATCCTCTTCAGCCATCTTCTTCAAAGAGCAGGAAATGCAAGCGATTATTATACTCTACACCACTTGCGGTACAGGGTATACTAAGTTTGTGCGGACGGTTCGAATGCCCAGAAGGAGTTGAAAATGATTGTAAGCTTGTGTCTCTGCCTGTCTTGTTTTCTTGTGCCTTATTTTGATAAGTAAATCTATGAAAAAATATTTCTAATTTTTAGTATTTCACGATAAAGATCGCTTCGTAATAGTATTTCGTCATTTTAAATTGGTGTTCAAATTTCGGATCGGATGGGCCAATGTTTTTTCCTTGCCATATAAGCGTTCTTACGTCTACACCGACACCATCCGCATACATATGCCCCTTTGCAGTGTACAAGATATCTTGGTAGACCGTTTATGTATACACTGAATGGGAGTGGTCCTATTACTGAACACTTCTTGTAGCTGCGAAGCACTCTTATACCATGATTGAGCATGTGACAACTCCGGACTGAGCATCAGCGAATAAGCAGTAATGCAATATGTTGTCCTTTCCTTCTTGTTCTTTACTACTTTTGAAGGGCTGCGTAAAATAAAAGATTAAGCTAAACATCAACTTGACTTAAGATCCACAAGACTCTATAAACTAATTCGCCGAGCAACTCAACCTAATCTAAAAAGTAAAGGTAATTTATACAAGAGTACACGAACCTATTCGTGTCTGCGGCACAGAATTGTAGGAAATCGCCAATAGCTTTAACATTAAAATTAATTGCGGTGACATGGATTATTCATATGTTAAAAATCTAATTCCACGCCCCTCTCTGCAAAACATCTTTCCCAGAATCCCTCTCTGCAAAACATCTTTCCCAGAATCAGTAGTCACGCACATCCTATGGCAAAACGTTTTCTAGATGCATTCAACGAGATAAGAAGATTGTACAAGCATTATATAGTGAGTGGATTTTGTATTTAGAAATTTTTATTTAATTTTGTTCCTGAAATTATTTTAATGCAAATTTTTAAATTAAGAAAGTAAAGCAGAAGCCTATGTAATTCTGTGTTTTTAAGTGAGTACGAAAAACATCCAAACGGCAGGTATCTGTTTCCTTTTCATCGTTTATTTCGAAGAATTGAAGAATTTTAAATTCTGTGTTCGCCAAATGCTTTCAATTAAAGTTTTCATATCCACAAGTACGAAGAAGTTTTTTTATTATTAAAAATTATTATGCTGTAGTTTATTATATTTATTGTTATGTAATTTTTGTTATTTTATTTATATATTTATTAGTTTTATTTGCTTACACATGAATTATTCTAAGCGGCGTCTATTCGTATTATATTATTATTATATTGTTTGTATTCCCTGACAATCATCAGATTTGAACAAAATGTTGGACACATCTATGCATTTCGTTGTCTCCGATATCAGCGCATAAGATTTGCTTAAAATGTTTGAAACGAATATAATAAGAATTTAGAAAACGTGAAAATTAATTCATAAATTACGTGTTCACTGAATAACTCTTGCAACAAAAATCGAGGTGTAGCAGACTATCGAAGGGACGGGAAATGTTTTATGTTCGACATAAGGTTAATGCATTTTGCTTGGGAAGGAGAAAAAAGCGAAACTCTGCTCCGAGGTAGCTTCAAAGACAAAATCATATTTGTTTGTTTATACATTGTTTGGCTCTATTTCCTTTGAATACAATCGCAGTGGGAAATTGAAATAAAATAATTTGAAGACCTAGTCTTTGTCGATTTCATTCGTTTGCATTTATTGCAAAAGGCTGGCTAATGCATTTAAATCATGTTCAGCAAACGTCCACTGGATTGTAAGTGTTTCTAATGTTGTAAGACATTAGTTTGAGCTTAATGAACTCCAACTGGGACATGACAAATGCAACTTCCTTGCTTCGTGCTCATGTCAGACTAGGACAACTGTCCTCAAATAATGAGATAAATTGAAAGAAAGCCGAGACACAACTTTGCAGTCGGTTCAAATCGACTCTCTGACTCGCTATGATATAGCGTTTAATTTCATCATTGTTTAAGAAACCCCGCTGTTTGCTAAAATTCAGACTCAGTATTATCACGAGCACTTGTCGATTGTAAATCGTAAACATTTTCACAGGCATCACAACCATTTCACCAGAGACTGCAATGGAATTTTTCTCAAGCGAAAAAAACAGTTATTTCATCGACGTATATGTAATCAAGTTCTCATCTCGAAAAAAAAAAAAAAAAATTCAAGTATAATAAAAGGGTAAATAAATTCATACAAAATATATTCTTGCACCGCCACCAGTAGAGCATATAAATATGAAGCGCCGCCCAAGTATAGCATATAAATACGAAAAGGAAGTAAGGGAATTCAATGATAATTTACCGATAGAATTTTCCTAAATCTCCCCAACGAATGCAATTAATATGTCCTTTGTTGTTCCGTCTGACATTCAGAGCGATGCAATGCAATAAGAGAAAGAACGTAATCTATAGTTGTTGCTATTCTAGCTATTATTTCCTATAAAGTTCTTTTAAGCTATCGCACCCTTTGGCATATTTATCAACGTCAGCGTATCATTTTAAAACACAGACATAAGCATAACGCACAGCATGGCACCGCCATCGTCACCACAATTTCAATCCGCCGATGCACAATTTCTTTTAACCAGATTAAAATACGTGTGCATACTAAGATAAGGCCAATAAGGTTTTATTGGCTTTTATTATGTTGTCTTCTTAAGAGAATGATGGCCAGGATATGCATCTTATACACAACTCAGTGTTTTATACATTTTTCGAATATTTAATGTTGAAGGAAATTTTTTATTGCCAAGGCGGCAAAATGAGAAAGATATCGATCGCTACGGTATTCCGTTAACGTTTTGGCAATTATTTTAAAACGCAAAAGTGTCATTTTTTACGGAAAGAAGAAAACAGCGGAAAAAGCAATGAATCGCATCTCACCTCACAAGTAATAGTTAATGAAAGATGATAAAAGGCAATAGATAACTCATTTACATAACTGTTTCAACCGGCAACCGGTAACCGGTAACCGGTAAGTAGAAAAAGACAATCAATTCATATGACGGGAGAAAATTAATTTTTATTGCAAATGTAAAAGAATGAAAAGCGCAAGAGACATTCGATCGAATCAATGTAAATCAAATTTTCCGTTATCGACGTTATCCGTCATTGTATTGAAAATATAATTATTTCCAATAAATGATAAGTACATTATCGTATGATAAAAACTGTATATAACTATGGCGATCGAAAAGTCTGTAATATATAAAATTTCATTTCGATCTTAGAAAAAATAATTTCAAATCAAGTTTAGGTCTCTAAACAAATCTACTGGAAAAAGTTTTTGTAAAGGCCTACCTGTAAAAAGATTTAGTTTGTCTTGACTTAATGCAATAAAAAAAGAAAAAAAACAAATGAAGATCCTATTTGGTCTTCTGGATAAGTTTCTAAGTGTCTTAAGTTGATTTTAGCCAACAGATAGACAGACAGATTGAACTCAGGGATTCTAATGTTGTATGTGGGGTACGGTATCTCTAATGTCTATTTCTATACTTTTGCAAAGCTTTGCCGAACTTATTATGTGTGTCTGCGACGTACACCCAACCCTTTTTTTACACGGTCTTACATGATTTTTATATAATACGATTCACCAATGAGAGCGAGAACACTTTTTTGACACGAATTTTTTGTTGTAGTAGAAATCCAAAACAACTTTATTTTTTAAATTCCAATTTTTAACAGTGGCTCACAGAAACTTATGTATACAGCAGCAAAAAATGCGAATGAGAAAATACTGTGATTAGAGGTCAGTCGGTTTATGCCCACATGTGTGTCGAAGACTTGCTCTACTGCTGCTTGGCAATAATTAACGAACGGAACTCTTCATTTGAATCAAACCTGCCGGTGTGCTAGATATATGTCTGACATACGTATCGACGATAGCATCTTTGATCCATTTCGTAATAAACGTTCACGCTTGTTACCAAGTAACGATGAATACTTTAAAAAAATACTTTATTCCTTCTTTCAATTTCAATTTTTGTATGTCGTATGTACTTATGAATTGCATTTTCACTGCACACTTATTTTAATTTGTTTTTAATTTATTGATATATTCACTTGTTTTCGATTTTTTTTTTTTTTTTTTTTTAATTTTGTAGATATGGCTCATGGGATTTCTAATGTGCGTCCGTCACAATGATGAAGAGTAGTAGTCATAAGAGTGATTGCATATCTAAGAAACACAAGGTTGTGCTGGACAAAAGGATTACGGAAAATGTTATCGTCCGGTATCGTCGCATAAAATACCAAAAAAAAAACAAAAAAGAATACCCTATTTAAATGTGAAGGCATACTTTTTAAGGTAAGTTCTTTTATGTGGGCAAAAGCCCAAAACGTAAACTGACGGGGTCCATATTTAATGCAATCACTTTTCATGTCGAAGATATTTTTATTCTTAGCATAGTTTCGTCTGAAAGTACCAAACGTTAGACTCTTACCGTATAAAGGCTGAGTTCTCACGAGGACACTTAAATGGGATGCATTCTCAAAACATATCTACGCGGTCCAAATTTAGTATAAGTAATTTTCAAGTCAAATTACTATTATGAACCAATTTTCATTACAGTATATTACCAATTAGATCTTGTTCCATGCAAAGGTTTACTTTTCGTAGAAATAGTTACATAGAAGGGGTTCAGCAAATTGAACAGAAATTGAAACATTTCTGTGCACTGGTTCGAAATGTCAATGAATCTTTTGCATAAATATGACAAAAAAAAACCTTACGTTATGTATAGAGTGTGCATAACCTTTCGAGTATAGTGACAAAATTTTTATTAGCTACTGCCCTGTTGTTCCTTATATATAAAACGGCGCATCGATATTTGCCAGCATTCCGCTATTTCACTGGTTCACCATCCTTTTTGTGTCTGCAATTATAGTCGAAATTTCACTTGTTTTTATATAACACTCGCAGGCAATCTTGGAGGAATCGTCTTCGAATCTATTGTTTTGAATATGTCAGTTACAAAATCACAGTTATGGCAAAGACATATTGGCATTCTCTTTGATTTCGCTTTTATTGGCGAAGGTCTGATTACGCTATTCATAGATTCCCGTCAAAGTATGCTTATCGCCCAAAAAGTAAATCTTATTTACCGCCCGAAGCATGGAAGGAATAATAGAACTGCATATTGTTTATGAAGAGAGTTAACGATAAATTTAATTTGATGGTTTCATTTTCTCAATTAACTCAGTTGCATACTTGTCATGGTGCTTTGACGACCTTACACTACAATTTTACTCCTAGGCAAGCTATTGGAATTCAGTCGTGAATGTTTGTGCAGATGACGCAACGTAATATTGTTGATTATCTGATATGTCAAACATATGAACATAAGGTCGTTCTGCAAGTAATGCGGTTTTCTTCATTACAATAACAGTCGCAGCGGGAAAAGAAAAACCACTTATGTGAATTTGCTGTAAAAGTGCTTTTCTTTTTTCATGCGATCAGCTCGAACTCAGCAATTATTTGCCGTGCCCACGACTCAATCGGCATCGTCATCAGCCACTTAATAAGGTTTCATTAGAATACCGCCTCAATGAAAGCTGCGACGCTTAGAGGAACAAATTTAGTTTCAAAAAATTGATTGCAAAATGTACTCAACGTCGCCAATAAGCTCGACAATAGTCAAAAAATATCTGAGAATTATAGGAATTTGAGGTATTTTCGGATAGTAAATAATCTTTCGACCAACGATTACTCTTTTTGTACTTTGAATATGTTGTGCTAAGTACGTTACTCACTATATCTATGTTAAGTAGATTGCTTTGTGGATATGTGTAATTCGCTTAGATGCTACTCTGATAACTGTGCAATGGTTGGCCGCAATGACAGCTACCCGCAAATATTCACTTGAATGTTTTTTTCCATTACATATATGCACACATTCGCACATTCGATGTAATAAAATATATGCTGAACGAGATGACTCGAATTTATTGATTGGACATCTTACTCAGGATTGGGTCTTAATGATATAAATCGGAGCGATTTGACAGTAGCTGGATTATCGAAATGAGTGTTTGACCAAGAGACACTCTTAAAAATACTTGAACGAAATATTTAAAAATTTATTATTATTTTTCTTGGAAAAAACTATAAATTAGGCTTCGTGGCCATATAAGGACATGCTTATCATTTCATTACATCTCTTATGGCGAGGACGTTCAAAGAATAGGTCCAATTTCGCATAGTAAATTAGTTGAAGTAAATTTGTATATCAATTTTCATTATAAAATGCGTAAAATTAAAACTCAGTATCAAGTTTCTACGAAAAGCAAATTTTTTATAGGGACGAGCTTGAAAAATCCCAAAAATTCAATTGCATGAAAATTTTATCTTTACTTAGTGAGCAAATTTGTTTTGGTATAACTTTCTCAATAGTAAGCAAGGATGAATAGTTCGATTCAACTCATAGAACAGGGACTCAAAGGACAAGGACACATAAGCGACATTCAGGAGGAATTGAAATAGACCGACCTTTCATTATATCGATCGCTTCTATATTATTTTTCAAATTATTTGGAGTTTCCATGTCTGTCTGTCTGTCTTGATTTTTTGTGTTCAACCTACAGGTCGCACTGTTTGAGATATTTTGCTGAAATTTGGTACAATGACATATTTTGACCCAAGGAAGAACGTTATTAAGAATGCTCCGAATTGGACTAATTTTTCGCTCACGTTTTTAAAAGTCGTTATATGAGTAACTGTAGGGTCGTAAGGGGTAATTAATATCGCGCCTTCGCCCACTATAGCGTTTTTTTATTTGTTTTCATTCTTCGCTAACTATATCAGTGTAGCACATAAAACGAGCTAAGACCTGCTGCAGTGTTTACTCCTATCCTAATTGCTGCAAGATGTAAATGTGGAAAGAAGGAAAGTTAAATTTCTCTCTTCAATGATGCGTTTTTTGTTTTTTTTTTTTAATTTCAATTTTGAAAGTTTTTTAAAAGGACCGCATTATTTATGAGAATACCTAATATATGCAGAAAAGTTCTTGGCGTTCAAATCAATGGAAAAGTATGAACACAACGAGGCGACAATTTCGACTTCTTTTGATTGACTGACAGGCAGGCAAGGAACTTAAAAACTTTTCAAAGTGCTGTTCATATGTGAGCCGGATATTCTGTGAAAATTGAATACGATTACCGGTAGTTTATTGAATCAATTTGTTTTTTTGCTGTTCATTTTTCTCTCTAGAATATTAATTTTCTTTAAAAGAAAATATATTTCTTTTAAATGAAATATTGCGCAGAACATGCATTATCGTGTTTCATGTTATTGAAGTGGAAGAATTTCTTAATGCGCGTATGTTTTTCATTTCAGTTCAATTGCTTTTCAATTTTAGTGTTCTTACTTTTATTTTTATTTTTATTATTTTATTTTATTATTATTATTAGTATTATTTTTTTAGTTTAGTTTATTCATTTTACGCGTGTAATTAAATTGAGAAATGTTAAGCTAACTATTTGAGGTGATGTGATAATTTATTTAAAAAAAAACCTCTTCATTGTAAATCTTTGGCGGTTTCACGCTCTCTCTCTCTCTCTCTCTCTCTCTCTCTCTGTCTGTGTTAAAAACATTATTGTATCGTTAACCATAATTTCTCCTTAAAATTTATGTTACACTTTAGCAATCGAAGCAAGAACACAACACCAGATAATTTGTTCAAGTATTGTTTTATAAACTCCAAGCAATTTTCAGTAGAATACCGTAAATACTTATGGAGGAATTTTACTGCATTTATCGTTTTTGTCTTTGTTGTTATTGTTGTTGTTGTTGTTGCGTTTGCGGTTTAAAAGTTGACTACTATTGTGTGACGCTAAACTTGTAAATTAATGGCAAACTTTTGTCAAACCTCAACTATTCACATTGAAATTCTCGTGCGATAGCACGCAACGTAATTGGAAAAGGAAGAAGAGAGTGATTTATTAAAATATTTTTTGGCATAAAAACAAAAACGATGTGGTTAACGAGTTTGAAACAGCATCCTTACGAACTACTTATGAAACATTTCTTAAAATTCTTAAAAGCATAATTGTGTTAAGTGTTACTTACAATATGAGTTTTAAATTTCAAACAAATTTCCTTAATATCGATTGATCTTATTAACCTAAATATGAATGCTTTTTATCTCTTCTTCACCTTCGCCAATGTCTACGAGCAATGAAGAAAATGAAAGCCAAATGGAAAATATTTTCGTTATCGCTATCGATTTCAATTTAGAGTTTTTAAGTAAGGCTTCAACTTCAAACTCTCTGTTACGTTAACAGGATATATATATATATATATATATATATATATATATGTATATACAATGGTATTTGTTAAAGTTTTTCAGTTAAGTAAGTGAAAGGCAAATTATGTAATGAAAAAGTTATTGGAAATTTCAATTTTTTTTCATTTTTTTTTCTTGAAAGAGACCAAGTACGTCTAGTTGATGATAATATAAAAATAATATATCGGTCAGAAAATTCGTTTATTGATAGTCATCGTTTCAGGGTATTATGAAGTTTTGATGTCTTCTTATTCGTTGTCTCAATACATTATAAAGTGATTTCAAAAATGATGCTAGTTTCTGACGACACGAAATCGTGGGGGATCAAGAAATCCATCTCATTTGCGACCTCGTCCAAGTTTGGATTTTTGCTTCTTATTGACATACGAACGTAATGAAAAGTATGCAATGAGTCCAACTTTTCGGGTTCTCCTTACTTCTCCTTCTTCTTCCTCTTCTTCTATTCAAACTAATGTATTAGCTGTGGTGGCCTGTTTCCCCTCAAATTTATTTAATGCCCTTTGTATATACAGCAGTTATGGAATTAGATTTTTGATATGACGCTAAGTTTTCTTTTAAAGCATATGCAAGACGCGTGCTAAAGTGCAAAAAGGGCTCTATTAAGAAATATTAGGTTCTAGTGGAATTTACTCACCGCATTCGCTTGATTTATTCAACACTATTTGAAAAAATACGCTTATCGCTGAATGAAAAGTATTATGCAGACGTAGAGGCCAGGAAACCAGCGAAACGACTTGTACCGATTCAATAAGCGCCCTAACACCTACAATGCTATAATTCGGCCTCTTTCAACTCTTCCATGAGTGAACGGCGCCAATGGAATCTGCTCTATAACACAGTTTATACTTTCAGATATATATTTGTTAAGGTATTTTAAATATGTTATGTACGTAAGTATGATAATCACTTGATGATATTTGAGTTCGTTCTTGCGATGCTTGTATTATGTATTCTTCAAACTTTTGTAAAATTCAGTTTACAAGATTTCAATATTTAATATTCAAGATGTAATAATGTTCGAGTAAAGTGAAGAAGAAGAGTTGTTGTTTTTTTGTTTAAATTTTTTTATTTATCTCATTAAACCATTATACACATTCATTTTGTAAGTTTAAAAGTGTGTCGTGTCCTTTTTTTCCATGTGCTTGTTAGGCAATAAATATTTATAGTTCTGCTCCATTTGTACGTTTTATTTTTACGCTATGAAAACACGTTTAATTTTAGAATTATTCATGAGATTTTTTTCGCGCCTTGCATTTGAACATAACAAGCGGGAAATTGTTTTTATTGTTATGTAACGCCTTCTGCTTTTACATCTACCATATAAAAAAATAGATACATTGCCTCTATTACTCTGTTTGCAACATGTACCCATTCGTTCAGTGACTCGGAGATTGTCGTTGGTCGTCTTTTGAACAATGAGCATGAACATGGGTCTGTACTTGTGCACGCTATTGGAATCTTGAAAAATCGCTCACTGACTCGTGCAGATCGAAGTGAAAAGCTTTATCTAAAGCTTCAGCTAAAACTGACGTAATACGATAGTGATGACGTGATGATGTGTTTGACGTTTCTATTTTATGGCTTGCCATCTTCCTAGGGCGCCCGTACCAGAATAAGTTACATCATATGTACGTCACTCATTTCAATCTAATTGATCGATAAAAAATTGCACTCCGCTTAAAGGTTGAAATTAATTCATGATCACTTTCGTTGTATGATTTCTAACAATTTTTTGTACACACGTGATACGTAAATCGCTTGATGGCAATTTTATGGTAATTCACCAGCGGATGAATTTAAAGAGGATCGTCTAAAGTCATTTGTTCAGGTTGTCTGCAACCATCGTTGCCGTGCCAGAATCGATCAAGTAAGATACACCATCGCAGCTGTCAAATATATTTATGTCACAATATTGCGAGAAACCGTTCGTCATAGTGATTGCCATTTAAGACAAAAGAACAAAGTTGACAATTAGTTAGTAGTCAGAAAGTTAGCAATTTTTAGAAAAATTAATTACGATATTTCAAAGTCAACTTGCGAGCATGTTACTGCTGGTGATTCCTTTATTTATGAGTATTATCTTGAATAAGTCTCTTAAGCACTTCGAAGCACTTTTCCACTTGGCGGGAGACTAAACGTTTTTTACAAGAGTTGCTTACGAAAATCATAGTTTTACAAATATAAAACCAATATGCTTTTGTTTTTGTTAATCAGACGACACATTTATGAATCTAAGAGCGACCTATGTCTGCTACAACTTTTTTTATAACGTAGCGGATAGTAAATATATCGAAAACTTTTTTTTGTTTTTACCACTCTGTCCTTTTTTATTGGATTTATTTTTATTGATTTATGAAATAATTTAATGCCGTTTTCGTGAAAAGTTAAACTGGCAGTTAGATAAATTGAACTTTCAGTTCAAACCAAACACCTATTCCACGATATACAGTTGTATTTTAATCGATAATTAGATTTTATAGTAAGGAATTTTATCCAGTTAACAACTAAGTGGCAAAGCAAGTTGAAGGAAACGGCTGATAAGCAGAGCAATCACACGGATGATAAAATAAGAAAAGAAAAATGGTGAGAAATGGTGGTTGTCGCTACCTGCAGGATTCGATTCTCCCAAAAATTTTGACTTTGGTGTTTATACGATTTAAGTTTCAGTTGTTTCGAATCGTGAAGAAATGGATGTCAACAAGCAGCATTTGCGGCGTGTTATTCTAATTTAATCTGGGGAAAAATGCAACTGCGACTGCGGCAATCATTAAGTTAGCTTAACGTGAAAATTCACTAAGCTAGAAAGTCGTTTACGAAATTTGTAGGCTTGAAAACGATGAAAATTTGCATACGTCCATCCGTCGTCAACGAAACCGATGTAGTAAGTGATCTTTAACTTGGAGTGGGAAGATCTCGCGATTGCTACATATTGTACAGACTTGACCCCGTCATTTGACCACATGTATGTACATATCATATTTAGCAGATCAGCGGTTCCTAGAAGTTGAAGATATCCGACATTACCTATGTGGCTATTTCGTCCGGGCTTGCGAAAGCTATCCGATAAATGGCTAAAGACCGTAGATAGTGATGGCGGCCAATCCGTTGGTTAACCTTTCCAGTAAGTTTGGTTGCAATAAATTTGAATATTATCAAAAAGTATCGGGAATTTATTTGTAGAACCAATAGCCAACTAACAATTATTAAACTATATGTTATTGAAAAGCGAATAACTTAACTTCTAGTTAAGAGAGAGAGAGAGAGCCTGTTAAAAGATATGTTTCTTACTAACTAACTCTCAGTTAAAATGAACTAGTTGTACAATGCCTTTAGTGTATATATTTTTTTTTTATTTAAATTTAATCTCTTTGGAAAATTGCAAATCTAATACACTTTCAGATTTCTAACAAGAATAATTGTAGCTCATCTTTTAGAGCATAGCGAAATGCCAGACGCATATGTATACATTTTTACAGCAGTATATAGCTGTCAGCTTACGCAATAAGTGGGGTGTGAAATTATGCAACTGCCATTAGAATAAAAACAATGACGACAATAATAATAACAACATAAACATGTTCAGTGAAAATAGTACAAAAACAAAACCATGTTTTTCATCGTGTTTTTTAAACAAGAGTTTATTAATTTTTGTTTTTAACACAGCGTTTTATATATATATATATATATATATATGCGTGTTTAGCTCGTATTCTGCAGCAAGCAGCATTTTTATATTTATGTAAGTATATTTCTCTAGTTTGCTTATTCAAGAGTTGATATTTTATAGCATCGTTTTGCTAACAAGACGTTTTGCTAAAGGCTTGTTAGTCTTTATCTATTAAAAGGTTGAAGAAGACTTTTTCTTATTTGTACGTATTTAAGGTTTTTTAAACGATTTTTGCACCGGCAATACAAGTATACTGTTAACGTGTTTCTGTTTTTCTTTTTCATTCAAGCACTATATTCAAGACCTATTTTCGAAGAGGTGTAACCTTATCCATGTTTCGTTCTGTTGTTGATATTTTTAAAATACGACAAATGTAGATAGAATTCTGTAACTCGTTCAATAAAAAGATTTTTATCTCGGCCCTATAACATGTGAGCCGACTGTTTTTTCTATTTTTGTACAGAAATTGTACATTTTCTTCTAGATTTTCTTTTAATGGTTAAGAATTTTCCATTTTAAACTCTTGTTTTATCCTCAAGTGTTCGCACAAATTTGTGAGATTTTTTGAAGTCTCTAAATTTTGTGATTATATGTGAGAATACCAAAAGGCAAAGGCGAAGTCTCTGTGGTGTTGCTTAGAATAAGCCTGTTAGAAGCATTGCGCTTCGTTAAATCCCCCAAAGAATTCTGGAACCTGCATACAGGTATTACTGAACGTTATGTACCAAGTTGCAGTTGCCGTAATTGTATTCGTACCTGTTTGCTGTACGCCGCATACGGTGAAACTCTCTTCCTGTTCATCTACACATGTTAGAGAAAAAACATGAGATGTTGTGCGTTATGTTGATTGCAAAATAAATAAGAGACATATTTTCTCTTCCTTTCTCGCTGCAGGGAATCTTATTTAACCCACCATGTAGATTTGCGAGTCATTCTGAAGCGATTTACATACCGCAATTCAGCTTTATAACAATATGTGATAATAATCTTAATTTGCCTGATTCATCTTACTTGTTAATGCCAATTGTCAGTCTACCGCTTTACAGTAGCATTATCTGAAATGATATTATCTTAAATTTTTTCATTTGTTAATTTCGATTCTGTTTCATTTTTTCATTCGCTTGCTATAATTAACGCATGAAAATCAATATTAACATTTGTAATTTATTCCACCACCGAAGAATGAGCGGTATATTCGTCTTGTCAAAACGTTTGCAATGCCACAAGGAAGCTTCAGACCACAGAATAGGCATATTCTTTATCAGCCTCAAATTTTGAATCAATTTAAGCCGGTCCGCTTGTCCATCTGTCCATCTGTCCATGTGTGTAAGTCCTGTTGTACTCATTCGCCTGCTCGCAAAAATTAAGCTATCGAGAATAAATTTGGCAGAAATATTGAAAGCTCTTGCACGCAGCTTGTTATTGAAAACGCCCACCCAATAGAAAAAATCAAAAGCACAATTTAATTATTTTTTTCAATACCTTTATAACGCGCAGAAACAAGCTCCAAAAGCCCGCTAAATTATATACATTCTTAGTCAGTTTCAAATTTGGAGTGCACTTAAACATGTCTGTCCGTTCATCTGGCCAACTGTGTGGCATCTATGGCAAACATTCTTCCGTTAGGGAAAATGAAGATATCGCCCAGAAATTTCCAAAAAAAATGAGAAGTGATCGAAACTTTTCAAAGCGCACGCCTACAATACCCACATGCCTATCCAGTAGAAACTTTTATTTTAAAAATAGAAAAAACCAGTCGCGCCCACTCCATATTACGGCCATGAAAATTTTGTTATCTTACTTTTTTTTGTCTTTTTTAGGATGACAGTACTGGGCATAAAAGATTCGGTCGCGACCGAATATAATTTGCTTACTTATTTATTATTCTTAATGTTTTTAATTATTATTTAACTCGCATTGTTAGCGTTAGTTGCGCAGTGATTATTTGTGACCAGCAAAGTTGAAATAAATAAATAAATAAATAAATTTGAAGCATATTGGTATGAGTGACTCCAGCAGGTCCAGATGATTGATTTCACTCTTCATTTCTAAAATGTGATGCGACTAAAGCGCGGAATTGAAATAAAGCATCCGGAATTGATCAGTAGGTAAAACATCTCCTGCCATCGTAGCCTACACAAATTTTAAATGATTCGGCCAAATTTGCAAGAGCTGAGCTGGTTTGATGGTTTGATGTTCCCGTCGTATAGTTCGGACTTTGCCTCGTCCGATAACCACCTATTTCATCTTGTATAGAACTCTCTTAACGGTACAAAGCCAACTTCAAACGAGAAATGTGTAAAGTACACGACTCAACTTTTTTACCAGAAAATTCAGAAGCTCTATAGTGCCGGCATGGCATGACTGTTTCACCAGAAAAATGTCAAAAGGTTATCGATTAAAACGGAACATTTGATTTAATTAGAAAAGTTTTCTCAAAATGCGGTAACTGTGTGTTTCAGTTTTGATGAAAAAATATCATCAAGTTTTTATTATATGTATGTAATATTTTTGGACAGTTTCTAATGAAAGGGAAGACTTCGTACAGCAATAACTTTTTAATATCTTATGACAAAAGTAGATGAAGACGAAGAACACAAACAAATTGGAGAAACAAATACTGAATACGTTGTGGGTCATCCCCTAAAAGCAATTTCTCGAAAAGTAATTCTGATGACATCATTTTTTACTATTTTATAAAACTCATAATATTTATTGAATTCTTAATTTTGGATACTCGTAGACAAAAAAGTGTAGGGTATTTAACGGTCAACCTTATTCGGTTAAAATTTTATGTTGCTTTCTTTATAAATATTAATGAAAGTAAACGTAAAAGAACTCGAAAAAATTTGTGCACTTTCGCGGTGAGCGAATACAATCAAATTCTGTTCAAATCGAGTTTAGTTAGCTAACTTGGTTTGCGAGAGAATTGATTGTTAAGGATCCTCTTCATCATATATTTTCGAAGTAAGCAAGAGATTCCGAATTGTTTTTGTTATGTTCGCTTTTTCTCCGCTTAATGGGTCCTTATCTCGTCTAAAGTTTGACCTAAAACGCAAAAATTACGACCTACGACGGCAAATGCTTTGAAAATAAAAGTGATTTATGTGCATTTATGAAAAAACTGAAATAAGTTCGCAAAAATTGAAAACTTCAATGCTTAACAGACATAACTCCGATTATTAGAGTTAAGTAAATATCTTCTTGAAAATCTTTGGAGATTTAGCAAATATCGGCGTTAAGCGTAATATGAAAATTTATCAGCGCCAAGCGAATAACTGAAACGTTTTGTGAAAACGCTTTTAACGGCTTGAATTGTACCGCCTTAGTTATTGGAGAGCCTAGATTTTCCGATATTTTCCTTACTTAGGGTATTCAAGATCTCACATAAGCTAGCTAAAGTTTTTCCTAGTAATTCACTGTAAAGTCAACCGATTTTTGATAAGCTTTCCATAGTAGATTACAATTATTGGCCAGTGTAAAATCAAAATTCAAGATATGACAGATGTACTGTTGTCATTACACCTAATTTTCTTTTTGCACGATAGATACGTTTCCAAAGAATGCGTGTAAAAACAAATTCGTGTAAAAAGAGAATTAGGTGTAAACAATATTAAAAAGTTCTTGTTAGAGTTCATTTAATTTATTTCGTGCTTACACATATTAATTCATTAAATATTTTATAAAAAATAACTTCTACTTTGGAAAAAGGGAATTATATCTGAAATTCATAAATATTAAAAATCGTGGTAAAACAAAGTAATTCGTGTAAAAAAAGAAATTTTTTTCTTTTGAACTCATGTTATATCAATTTCGTGTAAAAAGAGAATTGGGTGTACTTTTAAAATATATGAAGACATTTTTTCAAAGAGAATTTTTCCCATTATCTTTTATTATATTAGAATTTACGATGTGAGAGTTTGCCTTACTTGGTAAGCATTCATAGAACACAAATTATTACTTCACGAACGATTCTTACTTAGGCGATTCTAGTGCAAATTATTAGCAAGAATCGTAGGTAGCAATTGTTTAACTTATTAGCAATCTGCTTGTCTGCAGACAGATGCTACACAGAAGATTTTCAAATGCGTTTACTTACAAATATAAAATATTGTTGGTATATTGTTTTGAGAATGTGACCCTAAAATTTCTATAATTATTAAGTCCGTGTATTTATATTTGATATTTTTATTTATTTTTTATTACTTTTTCATAAAATATTTGCTTCGAAAGATTTGCTTCTAAGCACACTTGCTTACATCTAACTGCATTAACAATCAAAAGTAATCGAATTGCATTGTGTGTAAAAATTAGTATATCATTTTATTAGTATACACATAAATAAACATATAAACGAACACATTCATGTTCATGCGTTTATTCTTGCATATTATTACCATTGCTGCTTACAGACCATATTCAGCATCAATTTGTTTATGCTTTAGTATTAATTGATTTGTATGTGTGGGTGTTAATTTTTAACTTAGTGCTCTGTCATTGTAATGATATTATTACTCGCAGAGACGCATATGTACATAGAAAACGTCAAGCAGTGAACATAATTAAAACCGCACGCTACATGCACCAATAAATCTAAGCTAGGGCTTCTGTAGCAGATTGATGTTTGCGGTATGCAGATCAATTGAGATTCATTGTTTACGGACATGTATTAAGTGTGTAATTTGTGTGTCCTTCTATAAACGGATGGGAGTATGTTCGCATAAGTGTTAGCTACTTTACAATTAATTGACAGCAGTTACGGGATACTCTTCCGAGAAAGCTTCTAGGGCGTATGAGTGATAAACTGACATTATTTCATTGTGAGGTAATTATGTTTTAATCTTTTGCAAGCGAGGCGGGATAGAGAGAGAGAGGCAGAGAGTGGGTGAGTGAAAGAGAGAGAGAGATAGAGAGAGAGAGAGAAAGGATAAATAATGGATATATTAACAGCAGGTTCCTCGATTTATAAATATTTCAAGTTTGTACTCGCAATACTTGTCAGCAATACTGATATATGAAATTGTTGTGGTTATGTTTGTTTATAAAAATATTTATTTCGATAGCTGGAGTTGAAGTAACCGGTACATTCTCAAAGAAAATGACTAGAATACATGACAGGAAGTCATATCAAAACCATTTGTTTATTTATTTTTTTAAAATTGTAACTACTAAGCTTATAAAAATTAAATCCTTTCGTTGACTTTAGGCATTAATTGTTTCATTTTCTACTTTTCCTACCATATATAGTAAAGGTAATACATTGTATTGGGTGCGTAAAGAAATTTCCGGGTTTCAAACACAGCTGGTGCGGATGACACATTTTGTGGTTGCAAATGTTGGAGTTGTGTTTGTGTGTGTGTGTTTTTTTTTTTTTTTTTTTTTTTTATAACTTGGATATCTACTAACAATAGTCAGTTGTAGTACCGATTCGTTTCACAACGCAAAAAATATTTTTTTTTACAGCGAAGATATCGGGTTTTGTAGGCAAACAAACACCAATTGCGGAAAACATGAGTTTTTTATTTTATTTCGAAGGATAGTACTGCGGAATTGTTACGGGCGACGAATGTTGAATATCCTACAATATCGAAAGTCTAAAAAATTTTGATACAGATTAAGTGTACCATTAGCATCGATCATACAAGTGAATACTCATGGCATCCAAATTGATGGGGAGGGAATCGCATATGCATATGGTGTGTTATAGTTTATTCTAACCAAATGAAGAATATCATGGGGGAACACAACCAACGACAATTGGTGAAATTCGGCCGGAAGGTGGGGGCAACATGCTAAACGTAATGACATTTTAAGTTTTCGACGAATTTACGAAATTCACCCAAAATTACCTCACGTGGCCTCCTCACTACTGTCGTCGGTAACGCTTTTGTTTAATCGGTGGTTCATTGTGGGCTTTCCATCCTGATAATAATGTCCGAAAGTAAATCTTTTTGTACATCGTCTCCAAAGGTTCGGGTTTTTTTTCGCGTGCAAATCATATTCTCCTTAAAAGCCGGGCTGACTCGTGGTAGACGATACTTTGAATAAATAAGTTTTTGCATTTCCTTGCAATTTTCATTTATTTATTTATTAAAGAAAGTTGAAAACTGCCTTGGGCCCCTAACATGTACATATACATACATATATATAATTTATATATACATGGGTGCGAACATATCCATATGCGGGCATATAGGCATAATAATTAAGTAAATAACTAGGTAACACGACTGTTGTGTTCCGTACACACCGAATGCGTATATCAAAATAGTTGAGCACGAATACATCTTGTACACAAACTGTTATATTACATGGGGATATGTAATGAAGTGATGGTCTTTAACATCAGAATTAAGTAGTATTCAGTTTCGTTTCAAAAGTCTGAGCTCACCTTTCCTATATATGTTAACAGCGTGTTGAGCAGCTGAACACATAAGTTGCAAGAGCAACTGGATATATTAGGTAGTCCGGAAAGCTGTCACGGCTTTTCCCGACACGACTTAAATATACTTTTTTCAGGTAAATAAACAGATATCTAGAATTAAAGGTGTATATAGTTATGTAGAGGAGGCTTATGTTTATTTTGTAAAAACTTTCAAAATGATCGGTTGTGTAATGGTAGTGAGACATTAATAAGACGTGGAAGATCGGAAAGAGCATGTAAGATATATTTTACCCTTTTATTTCAAAGCATGTAGAAGAGCCGCTGAAGCACGTAGAGCAATATGTTCTGTATAAGCAGCTAATGCTGCGATAGAACGCATTTGCCAAAATTGTTTTGTGAAATTTCGTCTTGGAAATTATCAGTAAAAGGTTTACCGCGCTCTGGTAGGCCAAATACCGTTGATGACGACTACGCAAAAGTTATGATTGAACCTGATTAGCACATAACGATTCGTCAGATTGCAGGAAAACCTAACTCATCCAAAACAACATGTTTGTTGCTTATATAAAAATCAAAATTATTTTATTTCATAGTGAAAAATCGCAAGATATTTACGGATTACCTAACATGTATGTATGTTGTAATCTCCACAATAACTACATTGTAAGGTAAAGAACTAAATATTTGAAATTTCTTAAGCTTTATGTGTAACAATATTTTCATTATTTTCTACTGTTTAATGTCGAGTAAATTAAGTTCTTGGCCTTTTCTATGCTAAATAAGCGGGTACATGTTACGTCTTGTTTGCATGATTCTCTATTAATAGCGCTTGAACATGACGGAAATCTTCAAAAACATATTACGTTTACTCTTTGCAGCGTTGCATTATTTGTTTACCAAGCCAAAAAGGAAGAAGCAACAGGTGCTTGCAAGGAAGCAGTGACCATGAAGACAGATTCTATCGAAACCATATACTATTTCCTACTTTTTGTACTTACTCTATGTTTCTGAAGGAAAAAAACAAAATGCATAAAAAATTCTTGATATAATTTTTGTGTTAAAATAAACTTCTTTTTTTTTTTTGTTATCTTTTTATTTAATAGTTTATACAATTACTTATTTGATATTTACACAACTAGAAATATTTTTCATGACAGTTTTTTTACAAAATTTCAGTTAAAATAATGCGGAAATAAAAGAATGTAAATAATTCCAGATAATTCATAATAATTATTACGTAATAAAATTTGATATTCTCCGGGAAACATTTGTTTTTCTTTTTTTTTTTTTTTTTTTGCCTATTCAAATATAGCTACAAAAAATAACGTTTTCAAGGAGGCTCGGTGGTGGCTACAAGCACTTGCAGCGACGTGAATTAAGAATGAAGCACCGTTCAAGGGGTAGATGTTTTTGATTTCACGTCGATGTTGCCATGCCCATTGATCTATTAAATGGCTTATTGTCTATTGTTTAAGATTTTGGCTCCAAAGAATCGAACTGCAAAACTAACACTCTACCGCCTCGTACTTAATGACCGCATATTAAGACTAAGTGTAGGCGAAATGAGTCCACAAACCCGATAACAATAGACTTTGAAAGTTTCATATACAATTTTAAGCATAAACGTTCGTAAAAAAGGTGATCTTAAAGAGCAACTGATATATATATATATTCTTAACTAACAAGTTACTGTGCAATGCACACATGCAACTATTTGCATAAAGTGATCGCTCGCCAAGACTTATCCTGAAACGAACATAATATTCTTGTTTTTAATAAATTCTGTTTAATATTTGCATTCGCTAATTAATATGAAAAACACAACTTTTTTTCTTACGGTTGCATACCAAACAAGCATTGTATGCATTCTACCGCATCGTCTACATACTCACTGCGTACATATGCAAGATGAAATGAAAAAACAAAAAAAAAAGTAAGAAATTATATTCGGTCACGACCGACTGTTTTATGCTCATCACCGTTAACCTAAAATATACCAAAACCGTAAAAGAACAAAATTTTCATTCTCCATAATATTTTCAAAATAAAAGTTTCTATTGGATAGGCAGGTGGGTGTAGTAGGCGTGCTCTTTGAAAAGTTTCGATCACTTCCAGATTTTTTTTGCAAATTTGTAGGCGCTAACGGGAGAATGTTTGCCACAGATGCCACACGGTTGGACGTATGGACAGACGAACAGACAGATATGTTTGAGTGCACTTCAAATTTAAAACTGACTAAGAATGTATATAATCTAGGGGTTTTTGAAGCTTGATTCTTATCTTCTTCTTCTTAAATAGATATTGAAGAAAAAATTAAATTTTGATATTCTCTTACACTGAGTAGGCGTCGTCAATTTTTTCAACTTTTCTACAGGCACTACCACATCGCCAGTAGAATGTGCGTTCAAATGTTTGTCCAATTGTCTGCTAATGAGCAAAATGTCAATTTTTTTTTTTTTTTTCTTTTTGCGGAAAAGAGGTGTTCTCAATTTACGTGGTACTGTAAACGTGTCCTTCCACCGATTTGCCCCCTTTTCATTGTCAGCCTGCGTGCAAGAACTTCCAATGTTTCTGCCAAATTTGAAGCCGATTGCCTTATTTTTGTGGCGAGGACAATGTTCCCAAGAGACATTACACACAAGGACAGACGGATAAGCGTCCGCTATCATCCTTGGGTGATGGGTATAAAAATGAAAAAACCAAGCATAAGTTTAACTAATTGTAGTCAAGAACTGAAAATTTTATAATCACATGAGGCCGGCTATTAAATACTCCGCACCAATTCGCCTTACATAATACCTTGGCCTTCTTCGTTGTGGCATATAAAAATATATATCGTAATGCGAATCCCTGTCAACCAGAAAGCCCGGAAAATAAATCAGTATAATTCAAGCAATTATAAATTTTGAAATCACCTTTCCTGCACGGACTCTTTTCTCCCAAAATATTAAGAAATTCACTTTCTTATCATATAAAGTTTTTCTTCTTTTGGAATATTGCCCCGGACGGTGAGTGCGTTGGCAGAGGGGAGCGGAGGGATCTAAATATGGTCCCTTCTGATTCAAATTTTGCACAATCATTGTATGCGCCCCAAAACTGTCTTTGAAACTAGCGAAAATAACGAAAAAAAATACCATCATTTTCTATCCATTCTCAATAAGGTTCGATCTTACGACATGACACCAAATGCATGACACGGCACCAAATTTTATCAAAGTATCTCGAAGACTGCGATTGTAGATGTGGAGGCACCAAATTACATAGACACACGGACAGTTGTGCGTAAATGAGTCTCAGGTGGGTAAATTTCAAGTCCTCCAAGAAGTTGTTCACACATCCGTCAAAAACTTAATACACAAGTAGCGCACAAATAGTTTACGGTATGAAAATAAATCATCATAAAATATATTGAGCGTAATAAGTCTTAGTTAGTGTTCCATATATTCATGTATGTGAGGATGAATTTTTCATCTTCAGAATGTTAAGTACTTTGCAGACCACCTAATAATATGAATATAACTTGCATTGTGAAAACAATGCATTTATTCATACAAATACAAAATTACACAACATTCAATATATAATTTTTATGTTTTTCCTTTTTTTCACATTATTGTTATTTTTGCATTTTTACTTTTTATTTTGATTATCATAGAGATTTATGCAAACTTTACTTTATTATGAAAACTTTTTTTCTTGGCGATATGAAATTATTATCATTTAAATTGATAAACGCTGGGGCTCGTATTCGTTTAAAAATTTAAATGCAAAATATTT
This sequence comes from Glossina pallidipes, assembly GCA_000688715.1. Classification (NCBI taxonomy): domain Eukaryota; kingdom Metazoa; phylum Arthropoda; class Insecta; order Diptera; family Glossinidae; genus Glossina; species Glossina pallidipes. Next base: position 3,241,274 of record KK499770.1, on the reverse strand, counting down.
CATAATATTCTGTACAATGTCTGTTTTTCACTATAGGTGATGTCATTATTGTTATTATTACAGAGTTAAGTTTTTATTGTTGCTGGTGTTGTTTTTTTTTTTTTTTTATTTGTTGTATTAAAAGTTAATTTTATATCGGATCTCCTCTAATTAATTGATTAATAAGGGATTTACTGTTCTTTTTTTATTCATTTTGTTATAGCTATGTACAAACCGACATCTGTTCAAAATTCTTCAATTTTAATACATTAACAAGATTATAAATTTTTATAATTGTTTTAATTAATAATTATAAAATTATATAAAATAATTATTATTCTTTGTTTTTCTTGATAAAAGTTATAATAAGTTTATCACTTTAAAAACATTTTTCATTTATTAAATTCTAAAGGGATTTTGGTCAAGTTATTTCAGCTTAATTTGTGTGTTTGTGTGCTTGGCGAAATAAGTAAAATATTTACAATAGTTTGCGGTAAAGGCCATATCATGTGATATCAATCCTTCTTACAATTATTTTAAGAAAGTGGATAACGATTTTTATACATAAAAATTAAATGATTTTTCACTATTTTTTTTTTCTCTTACAAATTACAAGATTTTAATAAATGGAAAGCATAGCATGAGTTCGCACCTTGCAAAGAGAGCGCTCTTGAAAATCATATTATGTTTTAAAAATATTTAATGCCGCTTCGATTAGCAGAGAATCAATAGATTCTATAATAGGTTCAAAGTTGAAAATATCTTTTTGTTTTCTTTCACGGAATATTCTTAAAGTGTTTTTGGCAAAAACTTTGATTTTGAAAATAGCGAAATCAGCAGCGCTCACTTCATGTCCATATAGAGCATGTTTTGTTTTTTTTAGGATAACGGTGATGGGTATAAAAGAGTTGGTCAGAACCAAATACAATTTTCTTACTTGTTAAAATTCAAATGAATAAATGTTTATTGCCACAACAGATTATTCGGAGTTCTCTTTAACTCCATAACTTGCGAAGAATTTCCCGTAACATCAGGCATCCTTCAAGACACCCACTTGGGGCTCTTTTTATCCATTCTATATATCAATGATCTCCCTTAAGTGATTAAATCATCGGTCATATCTTAATGTATGTTGATGATCTTAAACTGTTTTCTTCCTTTGCCTTGAAATCACGCTCGGATCACTTTCAAACTGACTTAGATAGTTTGGTTACATTAATGAAATCTAAAAAAAAAACGCAAGAAGCTTTCTTTCTCAAGGAGGAAGTCATTCAGTGCTGAGTATTTCATTGATTATTAAGAATGGAAATCGCAGATTTAGAGGATTTAAAGCGTACGTTCTCATCTGCGCATTGAGTTCTTTTTAAGTAAAGCTAGGTCGGTAGGTAGGTTTCATTAAACGGTGGGCCAGAGAGCTTAGCGAGCCTTATACATGAACTTATAAAGCACTTTTGCAAATCTAAGACCTCATAAAGCAACACAGTCGCCCTTTAGCTTGATACGCTATATTCTTAATAGAAATCGTCAAGTGTGTTAAAACAGCTAACAAATCTAAAGTATATTTTTTGATTTTTGATAAATGTTTTTGGTATCGCGCCACTTTTTCAAGCTCGATAAGGGGAAAAACTCCAAAAAGTTATATGTAATAAATAGGAGGCGAACTTTAACGCCTTGATTCTTCCCATAGCGCTAAATGATGGGCAAGCTGGAGCATTGCGTTGGTAAAAGAATACTACCTTGCTCGTCAAATGCAACCATCTTTTCTTGATCACATCACCAAAAAGGTATCATAAGTTTATAAAACACGCGCGCTATTAATTACTTTTCCTTTTCAGAGACAATCAACAAAAACGAACGCACACGCATCGCGAAAAAAGTGATGCTATAACCTTGGCAGCAACATAGGATTGTCTTCACGGCATTCATTGAATAGATTGCATTACAGAACACTATTGACTGACTTTTTTTTTTGCTATGGATGTCGACGACGTTTGCGTGAAAAGATGCAAGGTGACGCCTCTTACTGAAAGATTCGATACAAATGAACTTTGTAAGTGTGTCATTTAAAGATATCCTTGTTTTATAATATTAGACAACAAATTGCAGTTTACAGGGTATTGAATGCTAAGAAAATGGTTCGGATTAATTCGTAATGAATACATTTTACATATGATTTTAGGTAAATGAGAAATCTTCGCTTTAAATAAATGCAAATTACTTTTGCAAAAAATATATCAAATAGAGATTAATGTTAACTCGGCGTATACGATTTCAATCATATGACAAAAGATTTATGTTTAATATAAATGCAAATTATTATATTACCTGGGAGCTGGAACATACTAACACTACGTTTACGTTGTCGTGTACAGTTTTATGAAATAAATTTGTATATGAAAGTTGAAGTGAAAATCAAAAAAAAAAAAAAACAGAAATACCATCATCTCCCATAAAATTGTTTTATTTGGCAAAAGTTTTTCGACTCGTCATCAAACTGAGAGATTGATGAACAATTTTCAACTTTTTAAATTGCGAACTATTTCACTAAATGACTAATGGTTGGTTGTCTTTGATGGCACATGTTTTTTGTTGAAAATTTCAGAGTAATTCATTATTGATTTTGATCAAAAGTGGTCTTGCGATTAAAACACGTCTGTTAACCATACTATAATTAAATTGTTGCTTTCATTGTACTAAACAATTGCCAAATATGATAGTAAAACATTCATGTTTATGAAAATGGCATGCAAATAATGTTTGCGAAGTACTGAAGCGAACGTTTTGTATTTAATATCATTATATCTTACGTCACTTGTGGTACAAGTGCATATTAAGTTTGTGCGGATGTATGCGACACCCAAAAGCACTTGAGATAGACCTAGCTTTTATTATACTCGTCGATTCGATTCAATTTCTGAATCGATCTAAGTTTGCCTGTTCGTCTGTCCGTCTGTCCGCCTGTCCGTCTTGTGTTCTTGTGTAATCTATGCACTGATGTATTTCGGCCTATTGAAAATACTTTAGGTCTGACCACTTTTTCGACCATTTCCCATAGCAAGCTTTATTTTGAAAAGTCGTCGTATAATTAACTTTAGGATGGCATAGGCTATTTAATGGTTGGCGATGCTCTACTGTAGTGTTTTTACTTGGTTTATTTATAAAAATTTTCTTATGAGTATTGTAAACAAAAGATTTAATTTACATTTCATGCAAAATATTTGTGGGTGCGTAGATTTGTGTGTTGCTTTAAGCAATCTCAATATATTTTCAATATCAACGTATAATGTATGAGAACATCTCATAGGAATTTTGAATTTCGATATCTTAATTTATAGTAATTGAATAAGAAATTCTTTGCAAATTTCATCTATTATTAGAAAACTTTTTCCATTAGTTATTTACGATATTTATTGTTACTTAAAATAATAATTTTTGAAAAAATGCCATTTCTTTTGTTTTTCATTTGAGTAAAATTAACAATCAATGAAACCTTAAGTACTATTCTCTTATTTAAGTTTTAATATTGTATTCAATACGCTGCGAAAGGTATATATGTTTTGTTGTCTCGGTGTCTCGGTGTCTCGGTGTCTCTCGTGTATAACATTTATTCTGGACTTTGGTCGAACTTTCATCTTTTTCTTATTCATTTTTAGTGCTATATAAGTTACTGTTTTTCTTCTCTTCCGTCATCAGACGGGAAGACAAAATTTATATAAAAGAAACATTTAAAATAGTTTAGGGAGAAGTTGAGGATGAAGTAGAAATTTTGTTTTTTTTTTTATTCATAGAACGGTGTGTGGCCCCATATATATATTTTTTTTTGTAGTTCTATTGAAGTCCGTCTTTTAATGGTTTTGGTAAATTATCAAAAATTTATTTTGAACTTTGCTGATATCGACGACATTTTTGTAGAAAACCCTTTAGTAAACATAAGCGCCTCATAATGTTTTAGTGCCAATAAGGAATGGGAAGGTTAAAATCTATAGAAAACTTTGCGGCTGTACATGAAACTTTTGGTGTAAACTCGAATTTATTTTGCACATAAAATCAACTTAACTTAACTTAAGAAGTAAAGTCGAATGCCCCGCACCGCATAATTTTCGGTCATCGTATGAAGGAGAAGAGAGAAGATTATGATTTTAATCGCTACAATAGTCTCAACCACAAAGACCATTTTTCACCGCAAGGATCTTGTTCAGTGAAAATTCGCGGTCACGAGCGTACAAATCTTTTTTGTGCCATGGACAAGGCCGATTCTTAAGACGACGAATGCCAAGAACTTGTAAGTCGAATACTTTTGAAGCGAATTAAAGAAAATTAGATGTGTGTATGTTGTAAGGCCTTGCAACAAGACAGAACTAATTACGAGGCATTTAACCAGTGAAAGTCGTAAGTTATTTAAGAAGAGAAACAAAAACTAAAACAGTTCGCTCAAATACGCTTTTAATGGAAAATTCCATGCCAGCTGTGTGTGTTCACATCGATGTAAAAAGTTCGATCTAATTCAAATACAATATAGTTTTTCTATTGTTATTTTTATTAATGTTTACAATATTTTGCGTTTAAGTTAAAAAATAAAGTTTTTTCAAATATTTCTTTGTACTTCTTAGAAAGTTCAATACGCATGTAGAAAATCTTTAAAAATTTATTAATTTTTACAAAAATTTAACAAAACATACATATGGCTTTAATAAATTTAAACTTAAGTAGTTACCTTGTCTTCGTTGATTACATCCATAACCACAACTTGTTGATATTCACTATTACGACTCGAAGGGCGACGTTTGCTTTTGGCATCGATCTCGCTTACCATTTTATCAATATTTGTTTCATAAAAACCAATATCCGTTGTACTGGCACTGCAAGCACTACTTGAACGTCGTCTGCGACGACGATGTTGCCAACTTTTGCGTAACGGCCCCAACAGCAATTTTTACTAAAGCACAGTTTCATTGGTAGCCGTACAAGTGCGGGGTCCATTGACAATTGAATATTTCGACATTTGATCTTTGTTCACTGTTATGCGGCCTAAGAAAATTTCTTTAAAACATTCACGAAATTGCCGGGACATCCCGCAGTAAATACCAAAATTTAATGGATAGCTGACGACCACAAAAAAATTTGTAAAAATGATTAAAACATTAATCACGCTATAGTCCATAGTGAATTTCTTTAGACTGACGACAATATGCATAGCAGTGACCACAGCGAGAGGTATTTCGACTACCAAGAAAGCAGTTACTACCACAATTAACATCAATGTGGTGCAATTTGTTTCACGCAGTTTCTTACATTCACGTTTACGATTCTCTTTAAATAAAAGTTTTCTACGCTCCTGAGCTTTACGCATCGCCGCAAAGAGAAGTATGTTAAATGTTACCAACAATATGCAGGGTATCAAGTGGACGAAAAGTACCCGAAACAAAAAGTAAATCGTAAAATAAAGATCTACGCCGACATATTGCACCCAATCCGAGTAATCGAAGGTGCACACTTCCACTGGCTCGCCATTCCATATAATATTTAACGGTAGGTAGGTTCGATCAAAGAAACGACTGCTTTGATGCAAAATCGAGACTAGTGTTATATATAAAGTGCAGCGTTTAACACGTGGCATTGTACACCAAGTACGAGCCATAGGAGCATGGCAGACATAAATGTATCTGAAAAGAAACGTACATAAAGGGAAAAGAAAACATAAACGTGATTGCGATGAATGGGTTTAATGATCAATAAATACTAATAAAAGTTGTTAGCATTTTATAATGCCGTCATAAAGTGAACCCAACTGTTGAATCAATAAAAATTTCAAACGATGATTGCGAACGACAAGCACATAGACAGAGAAATCTTATATCTGCTACACACATAATCATAAGCAACTAAAGAGATAGAAGCTAACCCGTCAAACAAGCCGTCTTAACTTAAATAACTACAAAGAATGTGTCCACCAATGTGTCCCTGACACTTATAAACACGCGCACTTACACGAGCACATACTCGTACATCAAATTGTATTACTTGCCATAAATATTAATTTATATTGAATGAATTTTATGGAAATAGAGAATAAAATAAACGCGAGCGATTGTCTTACGCCTTCGCTTCCATTTTGTACAAACCAAAGGCTTTACATGAATTTGAACTACACAGTGTGGGGTTGTCCCACACATATTTTATGCATTTCATAAATATTTGATTCAATTTAATTACATACACAACAAAAATAATAATCATTAACGTCGACTACCGGTATCGTAACGCAATCAATGCGTATGCTAAGCGCATAAAAGAAGAAATAAAAAATTCGCAAAAAAAAAAACATCAATTAAAAAGTGTTTTAAATCAGTTTTGGTTTAGTTTACTTTCTCTGCTCTGTTGTTGTTTGTTCTACGCCATCATTCAACCGAATTAATCGAATATTTAAAAACTTTTCTTCTTTTTTTTTTATCGCAAACTTTCATAGAAAATCTTAATAGAAAAATTTTGTAACAAAACTACAAATTTTGATAAATTGTTTTTTTCCTTTCAATTCAACCTCCGTTTTTAACACTGGTACGTTCGATTCCCAAACTTTTGCACAAATTCTAATACAATCACTAACATTCTGGTAAACTCTCTCTACGTAAGTAAAATTACGAGAAAAGTTCAATCATGAAAATGTATTTAAATTAAATTTGTTACATAATGCAAGCTCTTCACTTGTCAGCCAACAGATCATTACTAACATAAAGCTTCTACCTTAGCACTATTTAAGTCAAGGAAAAAGGTTGTGACCTTTTTTTCATTCAAATTTAAATGCATTTTGTCTTATGGTTTAAATGAACTTTTTATTAAACGCAATACGAGTCATTTCGATCGAAATCTTTTTGCCACATTTCTATTGAAACAATTGCGTTCACCGTCCATGACACATCCACCATTAGTGGGTAAAAAACTGAACTGAGAGATTTTTACAGATTTCTTTTACGGACAACGTTCACAGCATTACAAGAGATCTGCATGCAGCGAAAGAAATGATAATCAGACGGGATCAGACGTTCGATGGATATGTTAAAATCTCTCTCAATTTTAGGAGAGTCATTAGAAATGCGTATATAGTCTGGCATGGTTGCGATGGAAGAACATGGTTTTCTATTGGTCAACTCATAACAATTCTACTTCAGTTGTCCGCTTTATTTGCATTAGCTTTTGACAGATTATGTATTGAATCAATCCTATCCACAATCAACGATTCAGTTCCTGCCAAGTCAAGCCAATCCAAAGTCTTGTATTATAATGCTTAGCATCAACCTGGACTACATAGTTTTTGACATATTATATGATGACCCATATGATGACCCTGATCACCCATCATTCATTGCCTGTTGTTAATTTCGATCATACGCAAATGTCGAGCTTTTTTTATATCGAACTTTATACAAATGATTCAAAACTGTTTCTTAGACAATGGTTAGTTTGTGAACTGAGTCGTCGAATAAAATGTACTGGCTATTTATATATATTAATGTTTTAAAGCATTTCGACGATTGTGCGATCAGAATACAAGGCGTCTTCACTTTTCAGTTTTGAAATGAGCCAAGCATTAATGTGTTGTTAATTTTTACACATCCTTTTTACTTTTTTATTTGCGTTACATTATTGCTTTGTGTAAAGTGATAGCATTCCATATGCCGAATTTTAATTAATTTTTGAAACGCAATTGCTTTTCACTGAGTCAACAAATGTTATTAAAGTTCATAGGGACCGCCAGAAAAAAGCAGGAAAGAAAAAACATTCAAAGATTTTATACACATCTACAATGAATGGTTTTTCACAGCGCATTAAATAAAATTTATTTTATGCAGTGGACGGGCACCGCATAAAAAAGTGTCTCACCTGAAGAATATTATGAAATAACATATGAAAGCTTAACGAAGCAGCGAGGTAGTACTTACAAAACAAAATAAATAAGTAAATTACGCGTGGAAACAGTTAACAACTCTCTCCATCTATGTTCTTATAGCTATGCATATACCGGATAAAGAAAAGAAAAAAATGCGCAAAACAAGTCGTACAAATCAAAAGCGCATAAACAACCGCACAAAAGCGGGTTTAACTGTGGTATTTCTTTCCTTATTTTGCAAAATTGTACAGACCTTCTAGTACGGCTTGATAGCGTTAATATTTCCACAGCTTAGCGACTCTTAAGCCACCTATTAGAAATAATAACATAAAGGTTTCCCTTAATCCAGCAGAGTTTTATGGTTGTCACCGAAAAGGAAAATGAGAATATTTTGATCTAAATATCTTATATCTCTGCAACGTCCTACAATGTGCGTCGGACATTGCCCCGAAAAGTCGATTTAGTCGAATAAGGCGGTCGTTTGTTGTTCAATTACTGATGGTCTAAAAGGCGTTAAAGTTTGCGGTTTTTATAGCTAACGACATCCGACAGAACAAGTTCAAAAAAACGTATGTAACCTGTTGACAAAACAATGCATTGAATGATTAGCCATCTTACTAGTCCTATACGAGGTAGACATTGCAGATTAGAGCTAAAGTAAACATTTTCCCAAAAATTTCAAACGCTTTTTATAATCACCACCGAACGATGTGGATATATTTACTTTGTCAAAACCTGTGCAATATACTAACGGAAACTTTAGAGACCTCACCAAACACATACATTTTTAGTTAGCATCACATTCTGAATTGATTTACGCACGCCCATCTATCCGACTATACGTTCCTCTCTCTGTCTGTATGAGTTGTGCGGCAAGCATTCACCTATGGGTGATCGATCTTTTAACACTTGCGCAAGAATGGAAGAATTTGTCCATGCCGTGTGTGTGTGTTTTTTCAAAGACAAGGTCGTGAGTATAAAAGTTTCGACCACAGCTGAATACAATGTTTTCTTTATTGTTCTCTTTCCTTCTTACTATTTGTTGTGAATATAGATCGCCCGCGACCCGATAAATTTTGACTACAGTCAAGTATATTATAACGTGAATAATGCATATCGCTTTATACGGAAAGCGTGCTGTATTCAGAAATTCAGAAATAATTTCACTTACGAAATGCTTTCTGTGGAAACCGCATCAAGACAAACATAGAATTAAATAAATCAGATTAAATTGTATGGCTTTATGTGCAAAGGCTTTACGAAGACCGCTTCATAAGAAAGTCAAAATCAATGCAAAGTGAATGATTCACACCACCTTCTTGGCGAAATCTCAAATTAAGAAAGAAAGCAATGCTTTTTTAGTTTGCTCATTTTCACCGAGATTCCCTGATAACTCGATTTAGGAATAGCGCAACAAGGCATAGCGTTAACAATGACAGTTTATCGTAACAACAATAAATGCAGCCACAAATAAATTGTTTCATTTCCAAGGCCATTTGAGTTGTTCTTGTACGCGAAACCGCATTTTAATGGTAATACGCACGAAAAGAACGCATTATGGGAGACTTGACTGTACGTACCTATCATATGAAAGTATGCATCCTTAGAGGACGTAGAAAAGGAATTATCTTCCATCACGTTAATGTCGCATTAGCGAAACAATGGAATTTGAAGGATATTCGAATGAGAATTTTTTAATTACTCACCACTGCTAAGTGACATTCGGTTATAAAATTTTAATTCGAACCTATGCGAGTAGTGCTAGGTATTTCAAGGATTGCAATGAATTAATATAAACTATAGCCAGATATAGGTAGAGATATGAAAACGGATAAATAATTACATTTTTAAAACAAATTGCAGGATATTTTTTTGCAGACTGTATTTGTGTTAGAGTTTTTTCTTCTATTAAATATATTTAACATACTCACATGTGAGGTGTATGCCATGCCAATCATACAATTGTACTTTACTTTGGTGTTTATAGAAAACATCTGCAATAATCTGAGATCAATTCACAATTTATTTTCATCGCCTATGGTGGCTAATCATAAATTCAAGCATAATCTTAAACAAGTTAAAGTGGTGTGATCGGGCGAGTTCGATGATGAAATACTCTACGCTAATATTTTGATTGTCATATAAAATCCAGTATATATATATATATATATATATATAGATATGTGAGGATATGCGAAATATACAACAACGCAGTTCAAATTTAGAAAAATAATTTTTTACGTTAAATCGCTATTCTAAACCAACATTCATCCGCCTGAGTGGCCGAGTAGGCAAGAGTCTCGACTAGCAATTCAATGGTCGTGGGTTCAAATCTCAATTGAGGTAGAGTTTCTAATAAAGCAGTAAGCGGTAGATGCTAGCGCTTTAAGACTTTAGTTTTAGAATTTATTCTCTGGCTAAATTTAAAATAATCATAATAATAATAATAATAATAATAATAACAATAAACCAACATTCATATTAAAATCTTAAAAGTTCATCTTGGTGGTTTCATTTGTCTTGAGCAAGTAGGGAGTAAGGTGGCACGGGTGGGGGCGGGGACTAGACGTATTCCCTATACATTTTCCATATTCATTTTGTATGACAAAATAATATTTTTCAACTATTTTATCAAAATTTAGAAAAAATCGTAAATTTTTCCCACATAATTAATGTCTTTTCCAAAATAAGACGTTATGTGGAGAGTGATCGAAAGAAATGGGGTAATTCAATCAATTTCCGTACAACACACATACAAAATCCCTCGATATACATCAGACAGAAAGACGGAGAGACGGACACACAGGTAAAAAATAATTAAATGTACCTTAAGTCGATTTGTATGAACAAATATACCCGACAAGTGCTGCAGGGTGTAAAGATATACAAACAATTTTTACTGCCGAAGAGATGTCTTCCATGCGAACTGTAACGCAGCATAGAAATGATTGCACAAAATATTTTAATTTGTTTTGTGAATTGCTCTAGTGGTTCATTTGTTAACAGCACGCTTTATCCTCTTAACATTCTTGTGGATAATAAATAAAATATTCACACAAAATTTTTACATACCTTTGTATAGCCAAAGCCAACGTCAACCAAATTGATGCTGTATGACAAATAGTAGGCAATATCTGTAGAGAGAGAGAGAGAGAGAGAAAAAAAAGGAAAGAAAACAAAGATTAGATTAATTGTGCTGGTGACATAAGAGCTAGTGAAAGTGTTTTTGTTTTTAACTACAAATGTACGGTTAGGTCCCCAGCACTTCGAGATGGAGAATACAAAATTATGTCATAGCGTTAACAATACACAAAAGCGTATATTGAAAACTCGACAAAGCGTCCTTTCATCTGCGATTCTTTATCATGGTTTACCATTGGTTCTGCTGTACGTTCGTTCGGCTTCTGAATGTTTTTTTTTTTCTTTACGTTTACGTTTGTTTGCATATCTATCTATCTGTCTGTTGCGTGAGTTGATAATTGAAATAGAAAACATTCATACAACGCCTTAGTTAATTTTCGCAATTCAATTTTTTTACACTCAGGCAATTACCAAATAAATGAGTGATTTTTATGCTGGCACAACATTTCACTTAACTGAGACAACACCAGATGGTTGAAGCATAAAATACATCATAGTGAGTGCGAGATGAAGAAAATCAATTGTATAAAAAATAAGCATTGACGAAAGGCGAACAGTGTGCACGCATAAAATTTTACCTTACCATTACTACAAATTTCTAAATGTGAAATAAGGATGAAGAAGAAGATAGATGAAGAAGAGTTTAATGCAGTGCAATTATATGTAGAAGAAAGAATTTTTAAAGAGTCAGTTTGCAAACATTATTCACAATGATGAACGACGTACGAACGTAACGTCGTCTTTTTGTGACCATTACATGTCAGTGAAGAATCGTTTGCGGAGCAGAAAAATTAGGGCCGACAACGCAACGAATTTCGTTTCTAGTGCACACCAGCGATAGTGTGCATAGACTAACGCATCAGCTTTGTGGGTTGTATTCCAAAAATTAACGCCTTCTTGTCTTATTTAAAATATTTCCTGTTTGAGATGTGACTGCAAGTCAATGCAGATTCGTTCAATCAAATGTGATATGAAAAGTGTAGGCGACCTTTTGCTCTCTTAAACTATACCTACGCAACACATAGTAGGAGCTAAGCTACATTCCATTTTTATAACGCCATAAATATGTTTGTCTGAGACCTCCCCCTGTGTTTTGCTTCTCTGAAGCTCTCTTGTGGGGGTAGCAAACGTTTGTATGAATGGAATTTTTTCCCTAATTAGAGAAAAATCGTGTTAGTGTTGATGTGTACCCGCAAAATGCGAGACTTCGCACAATGCATATTCGAGATATGTCTCAGGTCTGATCTATTCTTTTGTTTTACTTGCTCAGATATCGGCACTGTATGTGCTCTGGATGGATCGATAACATCTTACGTAAAGTTTGCATACCGAAAGCACATAGAGTGCAAGCAAATAATACGTTTGAACACGACAGCATCGATGGTAATTCGTGTTGGTACAACTGCGAATAGCATACTACTGCACCAAGTTAGCGAAATAATCAAGTTATTGGATATTAATTGATATTAATAAGTAATTTAGAATCACACGTCTACGCTCACCTTACACCCTACACTATTTGTGAAGAACTTGAGAGAGACCCACCTTTTATTGCGCAACTTGTGAAGAACTTGAGAGAGACCCACCTTTTATTACATGGGTGGATTCAAAAAGGGATAGTTTGTCCGCTGGTCCGTCCGGTCTAGCTTTCGTTCAACCTACAGGCCGCAATTTTTGAGATATTTTAATGAAATTTTTTATACTAACGTGTTTTGGCCTAAGGACATATTGGAAATGGTTCGAATTGGACAACGCCTTATTTTGAAAATATTTATATGAATAAGTAGTGTAGGATGGTGAAACGCATTCAATGGTGTTTTTATTTATTTTTCTTTATTTAACCTTTAGTTCTTAAATTGAAATAAAGTGTTCAGCTTGACTCTTGATAAAATTCTAAAAAAAAAAAAAAAAAAAGTGTAAATATTTGAAAAACTAGTATAACTCGAAAAAACTCGCAACAATTTATTACTTGTAGCACTTATTCATCAGGACTTTTGCATAAGTACTGATCAAAATGCTAAAGAAATTTGCTTGAAATAACTCCCGCGAATAAAAAATCGAGCGATTTTTTGTGTGTTTGGTTGAGGTCGATGATGCGAATTAAAGATACGCTCCAACAGTTTTTATTGTAGATTTCCATTGTTTCGGTGCATAGCTGTGTAGTAGAGCTTTCGTAAATCAACGCATTTTATTTTAAAAGATATGTTTGCATAAAATGCATTCACAATGTAAAACAATAAAGTAGAAATTTGGTTTTAATTTGCTTATAATATGAATATTTCATGTAAGCGTTCGATTTAAGTTTTTATAACAGATTTAATTGCTTAAATTTTTTTACATTTTATGACAAAATTCATATCGAAATGAAAAATTTTTATATATTTATCAGCATTCAGTTTATAGTTTTTTGCTTTTTCTTTGCTTTTTATGTATTTAATGTACAACATACGCAAAAATGTCGATGTGAGTGCATGTGTGCGATTATGGATATTAAAATTTGCATATATACGCTTTGACAGTGACAAATTTCGTGATGTATTCAAAAGTGCGATAGTTTGAATTTCACTTTCGTTTTTCTACACATTTTTGCATAGCATTACTAGTCTGCTTACAATAAAGCGAAGCAAGAGAATAGACAAAAATTATGTTTGTTGACTAAAGAAAACGAGAAATCGATATATCATATAATTATAATGATTTTCCTTTATTCTACTGATGAAGAATTCCTTTTGACTTGTAATGTATTAACTTTTATAAGAAGCAAAAATTTTGAATTAACTCTATGCTAAGCAAACATTTTTCCCCAAACTCACTGAAATTGCTTTTCTACGTTTACGCGTTAGGCCTACATACGGTTCTTCATTGCGTAACGTTTAATTTGTGTCAATGGTTCTTCAAGCAAAGCAACAGCCGATTACGAGCATTATCAGTGCAAACAATGCACAAACCTTGTCTGTGTAAGACTTAAATAGTGGTAAAGTTGTCGGTTAGCATATATGTATATATATATATATATATATATATATATATATATATATATATATATATATATATATATATATATATATATATATATACATATACGTATGCTAGTTCCCTATATATAAATCTATAGGCGTAATGGTGAGCCCTTCAGATTGTTTACCGTCATGAATTGTGATTAATATACGGAGTAGTAGGTAGATGCATGTGTTATATGATCCGTAAATGAATGAATATTTCTATAACCAACAAGCCGGGAGATGTTCTAAATGCCTGAAAAGTGCAGCGATGTAAGGTGAGCGGGAAGCTGGGGGGTGTAGTGTGTGTAGTGAGTAGTGCTTATGTACGTTGGACTCAAAAGTAAGAATATCAGGAATTAGGGGAAAAATGTTCATATTTACACTGTTCTGAAGAAGGGCAAAGGAAGAACGGCCGCGGTAATCTCAGGCCAGAATGTCGACTATTGCTTCGCTTTTGTTTTAAACCGTACACGGAGGTGCAGATTACTGCAGGTTACTTATAAAAACAACCTTTCACCTAAGGATCTCAATGTTGTCTCAGCAGCCGAAAAGCATTTCGAAGGGCTTATGATCTCGCTTGTAATGTAATTTTACATCAAATGTTGGAAATTTTCCTTTCGATTCTCGTAAAAAGGCTTATGTTGACCTACACTGGACGGTTGGAGAAATGAAATTTTTTAAATGCTTTCAAAATTGTTCACTGCTCTCTGAGAAGTCCCTAGGGAGAATTCTTTTTTTGTTTTACAGGAAATGACCAGAGTAATATATCTTTTTCATTATCGCGATATTAAACAAAATTATTTTAAAATTATGAGAAATATTTTGTGTTTCCATTCCGGTTCCTCTATTTGATTTCTTTCTTAAAATGTTTGCATTTACTTACCTCATGAAATATGTTATACGTTAAACATAGCCATGGGGGATACAAGGGTTTGTAGTGATTGCCAAACGTGTACATATACCAAAGGCCAGGAGCCGGAAATATTATGGTCAGCATATCGCAAATTGCCATCGCTACAAAAAACAATATAGAAACGACAATAAGGACATGACAATAGCAAACTATCTCAAAATGCAATATAACAGAGGAAATTCATAAAAATATTTAATAAAGCAAAACCATTCAGAATTTTTCGTAATCACTATTTCTTTATAACGTTACGGCATGGAAAGGGTAAACACCACACATTTTACAAATTTTATTTTCATTACAAATCGTATTTTACGGAAATTAAAATAAAAATAAAGGCTTATTCGTTGCACATGTATTGTAAGGACTGTATATCGATTTTACACTAAACTAATTAATAATTAATAATTAAAATTAGATGAGTACAAAATTTTAATGTTTGTCATAAGAAATACTTTACGCTTTATATTGAAGCAAAGCAATTTTTATTTTTTGCCTCAGGGGATATGTGACCAAAGCAAAATCTATCGACGATGGTGAGAAGATTTCTAGATAATAATACGGACCTTTAACCTGGCAATCAGTCCATCCATTTGATACTATTGAAGTTCAGGTGGAAAATTCAAGTTTGTCTTAAGCTCTTAATTGATGGCCACACAGATCAAATTAGGAAACGAATGCGGTACGACCTCAAACGGACCGAACGTTTCAACATTTCAACGACAGTTTCAACATTTCAACTCACGACAGACGGACAGACGGACAGACGGACAGACAGATATCAATCGAGAAATTTGGTATAAATTTAAACCAGAGCCGCCTGAACACGTTCGATACAGAAATAGAAATGACGAAGTACTCTACTCTCTACTCTCTTGAATGAAACTTCTGTGTACATGTTTTCTTCTTCTTTAATATTTCTTTTCAAAAAATTATTATACTTTACATCACTTGTACTAAAAGGGTATATTAAGTTGTTCGGATGTATACAACACGCAAAAGAACTTGAGATAAATCCACTTTGTATTACGCCGATCGATTTGAAATCAATATCTGAATTGACCTGCTTGCTGGTTGCTTTCAACCGATAGGTCGCAAGTATACTGATTTTTCTTGTTTTTTATATCAGTTAGCACTAGAACTACCGAACGGGTCAATTTTTCAACTTTTGGGTTTCAACAAAAGCGGATGGATATAAGGGATGTAAAATTTTAAAAGTTTTTAGTGACTTTTATTTATATGAAAATTCCTAAAATCCATTTCTCTTTATACGTTTTCGTTTACGAAATGCAGATGATAGATACCTAACTGTACCAAAATGGGTCGACTGGACGCAAAAATGAAGATGGGATGCTGAAATTTGTTGTAAAGATTCTTTGACTGATTAAGAATTCGAGGTTAAAAAATGCGTACGGTCTGCTCAAAGATATTTCCGAACAAGTATCGGCCAGATGTTGGTCACAGCCATCTGAGTATTTTGTTACAAAAATGGTTCTGATCGGCTCGGTAACACTTCCAAAATTGACGATAAAATTTTAATTCTCACTTGTATCCAATTTATTCCACTGCACATTACCACGTTCTTCGTCCGTTTACTTAAGAATCATGCATTAGTATGCAAAATAAAAAGAAAACCAAAATTTGACACTGAGTATGGATATATTTTGTAGGGTCTTTGAAGCTTCCTTTTGGGTGTTGTAAGCATTATGACGATATGAATGTTACCCTTCCTTTTCCCTCCCTGGTGAGTACGAAAAATCTTACTGAGATCTCGCGCCGCTTTCTTTTCATGTCAAGACAAAAATATATAGGTTTTATTTGCTCACCCCTTTTTCATGCAAAATGGCTTTAAGCAGAGATTTCTGGTACCTCTCTCTAGAGTCGAATTACGTAACTTTTGAAGAAAATAATAATACAAATTTGAAATAAAGTTCTATAGAAAATGTTGAGCTTGTTGTCGGGATTTCAGAAAGCTCAGATAGACGCAATGACGCCGAAGGACGTAACTAAATAAGTTCCTCTATTCTTGCCGAGAAAAGAAATATTGACTACGACATAGAGTTTGCGATCTACGATTTGTAGTTTTAAAGTGTTATAATATATCCAATTTACAGATGTGCTGTAAAGTTACGCTTACGTTAGAAGACTTTATTCTGCAACAAGTTAAAAAGTTGCAATCGGACAAGCCGACCGTGCAATAATCTCCAGACCTATGAGTTCAGGTTTTTCCCATCATGCTTTTTATAAGGAGTGATGATGATGATGATGACGATGATTCGTCCTTAGGTCAAAACGTGTTAGTGTACCATTGTGCAAGTTAAGCACAAAAATATAGAGATGAAATGGACAGACACGTTTAAAACGATCCACAAGATTATGAAAAGGGAGCTCCTCTTAAACCGTTTGAGATTTTGATTGCATCCATGCAATCTGGAAAACCCTTAGTCGGAACATTTAGTGCCGTAAATAAAGTAAGTTACAAAAACAAATATTACCATTAGATTATTGCCAGCGCTGTTCGAGTGGACTTTATTAAGTTCACTGCTATCGCTCAGCTACAATACAGTGAATTAAATATTTTCCACTTTAGTTTTTTTTGTATTACGCATCCATATGGATATCAACTTTTTGGGCTAATTAGTTGAAATTGAATTAATTAAAATTAGATTAAATAATTGAATTAAATAACTGGATTAGTTGTCCCTCGTAACACCTTACACATATATAACTGCTTCAGTTAACCGTGAGCAGTGTTATCAGGATTATATTCTCTGCAATTACACATATACATATATGTAATGACTAGTCTTTCAGGAGATATCTCCCATGCCTATATAAGTACAGTGATGGTCAGGGAAAAAGAAGTACGAACCGAGTGATAAAGCGAACGGCCACAGCCTGGGGTACGTATGTTTAATTGGTGAATATTGTGCCTTTATTGAACGAACATTCACTCTAGTTGCGGGCACAAGCTAATCATAATATATTAAAACATTTAGGCTTACATAGATATGACAATGACAACGCTATCGTATCGTCATTGCAGCTTGAAAACATTGTACACCCAATTCTAAATACATTTCTAAAGC
The DNA here is from genome assembly GCA_000688715.1 of Glossina pallidipes. Classification (NCBI taxonomy): domain Eukaryota; kingdom Metazoa; phylum Arthropoda; class Insecta; order Diptera; family Glossinidae; genus Glossina; species Glossina pallidipes. The sequence goes on along the minus strand of KK499770.1, from coordinate 3,223,268 downwards.
ATCGAAAAGCGAAAATGTTGAAGCAGCTTCTCATTATTTTCCAAGAGAGGACATGACTAAATTTTCGCACAATGTTGTCTTTCGGAACTTCGAGTAGGTCGCGTTCTGCGCCAAAAAAAAAAAAAAATCCATTCGAGGAAAATAACTACCATCGACGTAATGGATCTGAGCAACTACGTCAGCCACATTTGGGAGCGACAGACAGATGTAGTGCATTATAAGTTCCTCCAATGGAAGGAAACCAACCTTGGGAAATCCTATGAGCAACAACTAATTCAACTGAGCAACTGAGTTGCACTAAAAATACTAAATGTTATGATAATGTCATGTGTTCAGTACGACAGTACCTTCGGACTCATGTAGGGAAACTCGCATAGGTAATGTTACTAAATAAACCGAATTAGCTAACTTTCAAATTTAGCCTTAACGATGACGTAAAACAATATTTAGCCTTTGAATTATAATTAAAGCAATCGTGCTATCTATGTTGACCAAGAGCAAATATACTTCATAGCACCTCCTCCGGTTATTTCTATTCATTAGAAATATTTGGCAAACATAATATAATTTTTAAAGTGGCTATGAAAAACCTAATTACTATTTTTCTCTCTTTCTATTTCCACTTTTAGTTTTTTTCCAAGTTTTTTTTTTTTTTTTTTTCTTTATAACAAATACATTCTCCACATGTTGTTAATAGTTGCGAACGCTGGTTGTGCAGATAAGTTTACGGTTATGAGTCGTTATAGTTTATGTATTAGACATTACGCTGTATAGATAAAAAGCTCATCAACCTGCTCATTACCGGTTCATAAAATTTTCACTTTTGGTTATGTGATGTGTTTTTCATTGGTATTAAATCTTGGAATTTCCAAGTGGTTTTCATTGTGCAATAAATTTATAAAAATACGGTTTGCTTAAGTACTTAAATTTCAATTACATAAAGTATGTAATGTAAAGATAATTTGAAAATAATGAAAATATACTTGAAAACCACAAAAAAAGATGAAAAAACAATTTTTTTTTTTTTTTTTTTAGTTTGTTAGTTTCACGCAGATGCAAATTTTACCTAATACACGCGTCACTCTATGTTCAGTGAATGTCGGCAACAAATTCAAATTCAACGAATTCATGGCATTAGAAATGTGCGTAAAAAATACCGACCCAGGAATTTTTCCCCTTTTCATATCGATGGAAGTCTATCCGTGCATATCAATTTATGTTAGTAAAATTTTTAAAAAGCTTCAACAAATTTAATGATATAAATTTCCCCATATATTCTACAAATAATCCTATATAGTAAGTACTACAATAAAAGTGAAAAAATCGGGCAGGTCGACACACAATATTACAGACTATTGATATTTTATTTTTTCATCTTTTTAAGATGGAAGGTTCGATTTGGCAGTGGATCCAAATATTATCTTTTTCTTTTTTTTTTGTTTTGCTTGTTTACTTCATTTACTTGATTTTTATAAATAAATTTATTGAAATTTTTCTATTTTATCGATCTCTTAACTCAATAACTACAACACCTATTGCAAGAGTCTTTACTTCATAATCGTAAACATTTCAAAAATATTTCATGCAAATATTCCAATTTTATTTGGAAAGCCATGAAATCAACTCTGGATAATATATGCTTGTTACTACTACCACTATCTTTCCCTCTCGCTCACTCTTCTATTTATTTAACCATACTTAAAATTCACTTAACTTTACACTATTATTAAAGGTATGTATGTATATATGTGTGTGGCGTTGTATGCAAACACACACACACACACACACACACACACACATACAATAATGCCAAGTTATGTATATACATGATAAATAACGTGATATTTGTGTATTCATACTTGTGATTTATTGGCACATCCTTTAGTAAACACATGTCATGTTATATGCAGTTGTGTAATGTTAGTGAAAACAAAATGGATAAGAGAAAGGAAAACAAGACAAAATGAAGCTTGACATGATTTCACTTAATACTCAATGTATTTAGTTTCAATGAATGCGAGCGCGTTGGGTTAGTGAATGCATTTATCTACTTGTTCTTCCCCTTTGTCAACCAGGCGTATGTTTTTTTTTTTGTTTTTTGTTTTTTGTCACTTTTCATTTTTTATTTTTTTGCAAACAGCCATAATAACAAGAACGACCATGGTGATGATATTTTTATTGTTTAACTTAGCACATAATAGTTCAATCAAAAGACCCCAACAAACTCTTATTTGCAATATAATATAATGTATACGCATATTGCGCGAGTATTGTGCGTATTAAAGGGATTTACAAGAAATATAAAAAAATGAAAAGAAACACAATCTTCTTTTCTTCTTCTTTGCAATTATGTGTGCGTGTTTAAGTTCATATGTGTATTTATTCGCCTTACAAGAGGTTTCCATCTAGGGCAGATACATCGATGGGAGTTGATAAGGGATGTTATGTCAGATTAGAGAATGGGAACATGTATGTCATCGAACAGAACATCTTATGTTTTCTAATTTACTTAGTCAAAGTTTTTGTTTTAGTGAATTTTTAAGTAAGCGGTTTAGTACTCTGTAACGCTTATTATTCTCTCTTATGAAATGCACGTACATATATATGCGTGCAATTTACTAAAACGAAGAAGAGACAAATAATAGTAATCTCTTTATCATTGGCCATCAGAAAATTCATATTTTTACAATTCGTTTCGTGCAATTTTTTTTTCTCAGTTGTTTGTATAATCGATCAACTTTCAAACTGCATTTTAACGGGAACCATAAAACACTCGTTCTGAATAATAGTGGTAAACTTTGATGAAAAGAAAGCTTGTAATGGACGGGTAGGAATATCGGCGTTAAATTCATTTAGGAAAGCAACCAAGTCAAAGTCCAAAGGTGCACCGTTTAAGGCAAACAATAAGAACTTTTTCGCAACAGATTCGAAGGATGCGATATGTGAACGATAAGACATGATCTACACATAGCTAAGACACAACTCCGGCGTTAGTCTTTTCGTAAAACATGGTTCATCGAATCCTCTTTACTAAAGTTTTATAAGGTTCTGCAAACATCTAGCTTCATGAATTGACAGTAGCTTATGTAAATTGAAAGGAAGGTTATTATCATATACTTAGCTTGGATGAAGAAAGGAATCTGTTATACATTCCCCAGTTTACGGAAATCTATGAAGTAGTCTCTTGTGAATGAATTCCTTTTTGCAAATTCTAGTTTCTTTTTATATCCACCACTGAAGACAGGGAGATATTCTCATTTCGTTATAATATTTGCAACACCCAGAACGAAGCTTCAAAGATTCTACGAAGTATATATACTCCTGATCAGCGTGAATTTATCAAATGGTTTCGCTATGTTCGCCCGTCCATCTGCGTGTCTTTGTGTTTGTGTGCCTGTATGCTATGTGTTGTTGGCACTCTCCTGGTCGTAAAAATGAAGATATCAACTTCAAATTTGACAGAAGCTTTTGCAGGCAGGTTGCTACTGAAAATGGGCCAAATTGGTTAGAGCAAAAGCCCGAAGTGGGGTGCAAACTGAACGTAACTCCGATAGAAACTCAGATAGATAGAAAAGATAGAAGGATGAAATTTTTCACATTTACTTCACGACAAACTCTACTATTTATGGGCAAACATGGAAAAAATTGGCCACGCCCACACAAAATAACAAGTGATTATATTTGCCATGGTTTCCACTTTTTTTTTGATGTTTTATGCTTATTACTCATAAGGTAAACAGGACCGAATGTCTAACATTACTTTGTACATTCCTCAAGTAAAGATATATTATCTGCCTAAAAATGCGTTGATTCTAAAAGAAATATGGCGGACACCAGCATGTGGTGAATTAATTTTTCCTTAATAACACCAACGATATGGGTATAAAATAAACGGACTCGGAGAGTCGAATGCGTAAAGCCAAGTATATTAATTAAGTATATAACTTAATCACGGCGGATATCATGACGCGGTCGATTAATTTTTCTTAACAATATCTTCTAGTGATATAATATGTGAAAGAGAAATTTTATCTTATTCACTTTTTTATGACAATAAGGTATAGCCGAATATAAATTTCTTACTTGTTTGTTTTGAATTTAATTTTACGAAATTGAATGAGAAATTGAGGAGAACACGGGAAAGAACAGTTTTATGTCACTTGATCACCGGATTGAATCGTCGTATCTTTAACTGTGCACTCTGTAAGGTTGCATTTAAAGAATTTTTCAAAAAGATTCGTAATATCGCGACTGTCAGAAGCGCCTCAACGATTAAAGCACATGAACGAAGGAAATGAGTTGATTTGAGTGCTTTATCGAACCATGGATGATATGAGTTACGAGCGGGAGATGGTCGGATAAGTTTAAAATATTATAGAAGAAGGATAAGTGAATTTCACTGCTATCAATAGCCATATTTTTGATGACATAATAGATAATAGACTTTTAAAACCTTTTATATATTCGATATCAGTGGAATTTAAAAAATTTGGAGAAATTCGATGAGACGCATTCAAAGCATTCATAATGTAAGCGCTGAATGATAATCTGATCCAAGTCCCAAATTCCATTAAGAAACACAGAAGGTCTATCTGATGCTGAAATCGGAACTATAATGTGTAGCCATCAATGAGGGCCAAGAAGCCATATAAACAGCATTTTGCATTACTTTCCAAACCCTTCCTTCGCATAAAATAATTTATTATTGTCGAAAAGTATGTAATAAATAGATGAATGAAAACTGTAAATAACAACTTTAGCTGTTATCGAGCATTTGAGCATAGACTCGAAGGTTGCCAAAGGTCAAAAACGTAGAAAAAAGAAAAAAAAACAAAAAAGTTGACACAAAGTCGCAAAAGCCACAACCAACAAATAACTTAGCGCACAGAAACTAATGAAGCAAACTAATATTAATCACTAATTCATGTAAGTGAACACCAGGTTTATTAAAATTTTCACGTCATGCATAGAGTTTTAAATCGACTTGGGAGCAACACGTATGATAAATACGATCAGATAAAAACATTATATCAGTATAACATTAGAATGCACGGATTCATAAGGATCACGTTATCAAAGCTGACGTTTGGTGTGAGTTGATTCGTAAACGTAAACTAAGCCCCGAACTCTGCCAAATTTTGGATTCTTACTCTAAATTCTTGTACGTGAGTACGTGACGAACGGGGGCACGGGGATAGAAAGCTATTAGCGATACTTTTTAAAATCTCACCCTGATTATGAACATGCGTGTGTTTTATGGGATCTGACGTGGCGTAATGTTCGCTTTTTCCACGAATGGGATAACAAAGTTAATGTACTTTTCCATTCTTTTAGGGATGAGTATAAAATTTGTTTTAGTACTTACCCATTAGTACAGAATTTGTGGGTGTTGCCATTTTTTTACGACTCAGTATTACTACTATTAGCGAATTAGATAGCATTGTGATGATTAGGAGAAAGGGCATGCAATAGCCATACAATGGTACCGCATATTCAATGGGTGATTCACAGGTTATATTGCCGTAAGAAGTATTGCTGACTATATCGATATCGTGACAATGTTCGTCAGCCTCTTGATAATAAGAATCGGTATTATTGTCGCCAAACATCCATGCAGTTGTCGTCGTATTCAATGTTATTGAAGAGTCGTAAGCGAGCTGACGATATGAAATACTACTCGGCCAGATGGACGTTTCAGTATAAAATGTATTATTTTTATTATTCTCGAATGTAGAGGAAGTTTTGCTTGTCGCCATCGTCTTTGCCAACAAGCTTGGTAAATCTGCGCCCACTTGCACTGCAGCCATCATTAACTCTGCTACTGTAATATAGATTTATTTGACTTCTCTTGGTTGTTTTCCTCTTTAGTTCTTTTTATTTAATAAAATAAATATTACTAATCCTCGCTGCTTTCATCCTTTGGTATTTTAATTATGAATCCTTCTTCTATTCCTCCAAGTCGCTACAGGTTTTATCAAAATGTAAAAACTTTATATTTTTCCGATGTAAACTTTTATTAATAAACAACAATAGCGTTACTATTCGTCTCAGCCTTTTGTGTAAGTTTCATTAGTATATTGTTGCAGCTGCGGCTGATGTGTTTATATACTTGGGAAATATTTAAATAATTTATGTTTATCGTGCGGAAATATTTTCTCGGATCTTTAGGGCTTTTTTCCTGAAAAATATGAAATTGGAAGAAGAAATGTTTTTATTCGATTGGTACATGTTTGCTTATGTATATAAGAGTTCTCTGAACGAAATTGTCAATAAACAAGTTTGCATAAAATAAAAGCGCAAGTGACACATAAGAAAGCTGTGCTCACCATGAGGCGAATCTTTAATATTTATAACTTCCGTCAATGCTATTTATTATATAACTGCGACGATTGTATTCACTTTTTAAATTGATTTAAGTTTTCAATGAACGTTGAAGAGAAGTTTCGCATGGTTATCGGATGTTATTCGTACGATGTGTAAAATGGAAAAATCTGCACTTGTCTGGATTAATTGAGCATACAAAGCTATCTCTCCAGCTTTTGTAGATAAATGCTGGCATCTTACTGTTTAGTATCGAAACTTTTCAGCCAACTTATGTATTTAGCTGAGTATGCGAAAGATCGAGGAATCGAGAATCCATTCCCTTGATACATTGGTTAAGTATCGGATATATTTCAAATTTGGCAGCACTTTTCGGTTAACTATATAGAATAAAAAAGCTTATTGGCATACATTGCTCTACTTATACCGTACGGTATTTACGATGAAGGTCTATTAAGTTTGTGCGAACATACGCAACACGCACACAATGATTTGAGAGAGACCTACCTTCTCGCTTCAGAATCGATTGAAGATAGTTCATGCGTCTCTGATACGTCAACATTAACTATGTTACATGTTTTTTGCCCACTTCCATTAATCGATCGGATATAAAGTCTTGTTTTGAAAAAAGACAATCATTGAAAAAATTTCATATTTGCATACTAAATAATGGAAAATATTTGGATGGGATTGAATCATTTTTGAACACGGCCTGCTTTCGCTAGTTTCAGATACACTACAATAGATATAATGATAAAAATTTCCCCATACATTCTAAGGGAGATTCAACAGTACCCGAGCATAAAAGTTAGGACTCGTTCTCATCCATTTAATATCGCAGTTTAAGTCTTTTAGTTTTTTTCTGTTTTAAAATAAATATTGTGTTGGGTACGAAAAATTCGCCCATACTCGAATGCAATTTTCTTGTTTGTTACGATTTGATGTTACCTTCTAATTTTATTCTCTTTATTGGGTTGATTTTATGGTATGAGAAAAAGATTGAATTTTAATTTTATTTGATTTTATTATTTGTTCTTCCACTTTATTAATTTCTGAATTGGTTCAACCGTATATTGACGCCATAATTTATTCGAGCTGGTCATTAACGAAACTGATTCGCTTTTAAATTTGTTCATTTCGTGGCAAAAAGGACGCGAAATAAGTTGATATTAAATATTTTTTTTATTTATTTATTTTTTTTTTTTACTTACGGCCGTTTCGGTCTTTTGCAGCAGCGCAAAAAATATACAGCTCGTCAATGTTGTCGATTCTCCATCTAGGGTCTCTTTGAAGAAAAAAGGAAAAAGAGAGAGATAGATGTGTCGTAGAGAGGAGTGAAGAGGGATTGAGGAGAGCATTTAATTACGTTCATCGAGTTGGTTTGGTCGATCCATAAGCGACCATTTTCTTTCTCACATCCGATTCTCCGAAGAAAATTGAACGCTAACTTTTCTCTGAGTAAAGGAACATTTTTGCGCTATTGTTTCCCGTTTTTAGTTAAAAAAACAAAATTTCACCCTAAAGCCTGAGCATTTCAATTCCCTCGTAATTGCTACGATTCAATCGTTTCTAGACAGACAATTAATTTAAGATTTTGTCTTATCTTTTAACAAGAGCATATTAAATTATTTATTTATTTAACCGGAGACTGTAAATGTGGATAGATGTTTGTTTGTATTTGTACTTTTTTGTATAGATTTTAAAATCTTTCTGTTTCTGTTTTATTTCTTGCTTCTTGTCCTTACTTCATTTAACAAATATAAACAAGCGAAAAAAAAAAAAAAAAAAATATATATAAAATCATATTTTCAGTAAAGACGAGATTTTTTGTTTACTTTTCAAAGATGTTTAAATTATGTTACCCTTGAGACATAATTAGTGGGTTATAGGAAAAGTTGCGTCACAGATTGATGGACGTCATAATGAAACAAAAAAATACACATGATATCTCTGTATAAATATTCATTCATATATACATACGCTGATTGAAGACTTTCGTCTCACTGTGTTTCCTCTGCTGGGAAATTAGTGATCACAACAATTGAGAAAACCAGCTGCGACCAGTCACAGTGGTTCGCTAGATGCTATGCTAGAAAAACTACAAATTATTAATTTTTAACAAAATTAACTTCAATTATCCGGCTAAATATGTTTCCACCAAAACACAAGTGAAAACTTAATGCTCGGATAAGACCTCTTATTAAAACCCTACAGCTCTACGCTGAACACAATTCCTTATACGTTGCGATAAGATACGAGAAATTATGTCTCTTCTCCTCATAAAGACACATTGTTTTTGGGCGTCGCTACATGGGTTGGGACAAAAAACGTAAACTGATTTCTTCCAAATTTGGCAAAGCGCAATTCTCTTGTCAGAGAGATGGTTATTCTTGTCATGTTCTTGTCATGGAAATCTTTTTTTAAAACACTTAGCCTTTATTGCCACGTCAGGGCTTATTTTTGATGAAAAGTCGTATATGAGGCGTTCAAAAAACAGACAGATCGGTTCAAATTCAGTATTGTGCACTTTTTTCGCAAATTATCATTACGAACCAATTTTCATGATAAAATATTGAAACGTTTTTTAAACTAAGCTCTTACAAGGCGAGTAGTGATAAAGATGGTGCCCGATCCAATTACTTTTTCATAAGAGTTTGTTACGTCGGTGTAGCTTGAACTTATGAATACAGGGGCAGAAATTAGTAGACGGACAGACAGACACGTAGGTAGGCAATCAGAAAAGCTTAAATCAATTCAAAAAATGATTGTGATTTGCGATATAATAAAAAATAAGTCTTTTTCTCGAGTTCTTCTGCGCAAACTTAAAACCTCCGGTACAGAAAGTGGCGTTAACTATAATAAAGTACAAGCTAAAGTGCAAGCGCTTTATAGGTATAGCGAGATATAGGTCTAGGAGTATCTGATAGAAATATTTCTTCCAGCCACCTAAGCAAAGGCTAAAGCGTAGCTAGCGTTCGGATCAATTAATTTACACGCCTGCCTTTAGAAAAAAATGTCCATAGTTCTATTGTGTTATTTATTTATGAGTTCGAACACGTGGCCACTAAAGATTTTTTCTAATGAAAGTACAACTAACTTTCTTTATGTATGTTTATGTGCAATACATAATACACAATGCACGGTGGAAAAAGAACACGAATAAAACACAAGTTAATGGTGCTTCGCAAGATCTGCGAAAGTCCCTTATGAGTTCAGGTAAACAAATGAGGATAGACAGAGAGTTGTTTGTGTTCAAGACAACCCAATATGTTTAGGGCGTTCTTCAACTGCGTAAAAGGAAATTTGCCGTGGATTTCTAAGGCATGAAAAAAATTAAAATGATTTTTATTGAAATGTTTAAAATCGTTAAGCCGATTGCTTGTTCTTGTTACGTTTTTTTTTTTTTTTTTTTTTTNTTTTTTTTTTTTTTTTTTTTTTTCTCAAATTTATTACAATTTTTTATTATAAGTTGTTGGGTTTATTCGTTTTTCATTTCTTCTTAAAGGATCCCATAACAATTCACACGTATTTTGTATTTTTTATATCCACGACACTGAAGGAATATGTTATACTAACTTTATGACCCTATGTACAGCAACAGACAGTCGAGTCTGGAGACGGTGTATGTGATAAATATTGATTGAAAAGAGAAGGACTGTTTGTTTCTCAAAGTCAGAAACAAATCATATAAAAATGATCAAGCTTAGCATACACAGCATACATATGGGCTTAAGTTTAAAAGTCAACTTTAAAAATGGGCGTATAAAAGTAACTAAAAACATCCGGTGAACATGAAAGAAAAAATTGGAAAATCCGAAACGGGTTTATTGATAGACTGGAACTTATAGGTAGATTTTAATGAAAATATATTTCAAGGTTATTTCATTGTAAATCACAAAAACGGTTTCACTCGGTCGATTGGTGATTGGTTGATACGAAAACCTTATTGAGATGATCGGTGTTAAAGTGTGTAAGTAGCTCTTTTTTTTTTAACGTTTCTCTCGCATTTAATTCATGTTGTGTGCGTTTGTTTGTGTATACCTGAATATATATTTGATGCCATTTAACCCAACATGTATATTATATGGGAAAAAGTTGTTTTTGTGCTTTTTCTCTTATTATAATTTCTATAATTGATTCAACTTTTATAGGGCAAGCTAACACAAGCACGCACACGAATCGCGAGACGAAATATCAATTGTTCCGCCATATTCGAAATACATTTAATAAATGAATCAATTGTTCATGTATTTTCAATAATAATAAAAAGCGCGTTATTTATTTGGATTAAAATTAATTGGAAAAGCATTTGTTCTTTTAGTTCATTCTGTACTAGAAATCTAAACAATTTCGTATTTCTCTCGCACACATCAATATAAAAGCAATTATATGCATCCAGTGAAGCGTACAAATGCTTTTCAAATGATATTAAAAAAGCATATAGCAATATATGCTAAAGCATTTTATATATTTATTTCATTTCCATTATATATAGAAAAATCCTCCTATTTTTAACTACTAGTACAGTTTAACTGTGATCGTCCTACTTATATGTAAATTATAATAAGGTTCCTATGTAGTAAGTGCTACCCTTGTACATATATATGTTTTAAATTTATTTATAAAATTACGCGCTATTTGATTTTACACGACATTTGAATGGTGAAAATGTTGGCACCCATTAAAAACAAGTAGATTGACGATATTGTCTCACTTCCGGGTAAATTTTTATTTTAAATAATTTTTGCCTATTGATTCGAAATCTTGATTCGAACATTAAAGTTGCATTTGTAAGCTTATACAACTTTCATGCACAGCCACATTACACCATTACATTCATATTTAGATTTGAAATCAAAAAATTGCAGCGTATGACATTTCTTTAGCGCAGGCAAAATATTCAGCAGAAAATTTTCTGTAGAAGTAATAATTACTGTTTCGACTCAACCATTGAATATTGCACACCATTCCGCTTAATGCAACTAGCTATTCATATAAGAGCTTTTTCAAATAATACTTTATATGGGAAGCGGGAAGCACTCTCAACAGCGTTCGTCCTTGGGCCAAAACTCGTCGATTTATCAAATTTTCTGCAAAATATCGCAAAAATTGCAACCAGTAGATTGAAAACACGAATGCCAGATGGACAGATGGACAGACGGACGGGCAAACAGACAAGCTTAGCGGAAAAGTGTGTCTCAATCCATCGGTATCGGCCAAAAATTCTAGACACCCGCACAGACTTAATACATGCTTGTATCGCTAATGGTATATGAGGCTTAAAAATTAACAAAACTCATGAGAGAATGCGTTTCTTTCTCTATTACTGCAAGAAATCATTTGCTCATGTACACTTACACGATGGCATTACCCTATAATCCTTACTCTTTTAGAGGATTTGATATTTTACTTTCAGGTTTGTTTTCTTCACATCTGAGTTTCTATATCGTGTTTCGTGTGGTCACTGTTTCCAGTTCACGCAATTTCAATCAACCTATCTATCGCGTAACTTTACCATGAATATAAAGTTAATTTCCTTTTTATTAATAAGACGCTTTAAAAAAATAAAAGGAGAAAGTGTGTGTGGTTGAGTGTTTCTTTCTAATTTTCTGCATGACATCTTAGCTGATTATGCTGCGATTTCATAGCTCCAGTGCAGTTTTATTGAACGCTGAATTTACTTTGGCTTTGAGACAATTTCATCCTCACTTACTTAGATGGATAATTAAAGAAGAGAAGAAAGAAAGAACGAAAACTATTCACGGCTTGTGACGAATTTTGGATACCAACCAATGTACAAAGTTTTTGTGTTAATTCATCTCTAATTAGTCTTAATTTGATCAACTGATTGGTTGTAGGCAACCCGTCTGATTAATACTTCATGTCAGGTGGAGACGTTAAACACCCACAAGGAATCTGTATTGTGATCTTAAAAATGATTTGTGACCCATTATTGGAGAAAGTAAGTATTATTAAGAAGCATCAACAAATCAACTGTTAACACGATTTCAAGATGTGTGCAAATTCGTAAAGTATTATACGGGAGACAACAACAAGGAGAATAATCTGATCTTACTATTTTTATGGAATAAAATTAACAAAGACAGACACTGGTTACGGCCGGGATGAAAACGAAAAATAAATATATATTCGGCACTCGCCGAACCTTTTTCACCCCATCAGTTTTTCTTACAAAAAAGAAAAAATTATACTCTGATATGAGGTAAAATATGAGGTTTGCTGTAGTTTTTAAGTAGCAAAGAAAAAAAATCTCAATTTACTACGAGAGTAGAGGGGTTTTTGATTTTTATTTTGTGTTGCGTCCATTTTCCACACCAATCTGCCTACAATAACTTTCAATGCTTTCGCCAAATTTTAACTTGATACCTTAATATTTTCGATCGTGAGCATGTTTAGTAAATACATACACACAAACCCATCCCTAGATGTACTCAGCATACGATACCAGTTAAGAATACATGCACTTTGTGGAACTTCTGAAGCTCCTTTCTTCCTTCTATAATACCATTCACGGAATGTACCTGGAAATTTCCATGGTAATATTTGTTATCGTTTATAGGTAAAGAGCAAACAAGTCAAAATGTTTTTTGCATTTGAACACGTGAAACGGTATCACATGGGCCCACCTTCTGTTCACCTTCAAATTTATGTTCGTTAGCTTCATCTCTGCGACCAGAAGAATGCGTACCACGATCACTACATGAACAGACAGATAGACCGACATGCTTAAATTGATTCGGACTATGATACTGATGAAGTACATATGTACTTTTGAAGTTCCTTTCCGGGTATTGTAAATTTTTCGACACAATGAATACACGTTTATTCGTTGGTAATGGACAGTATATTAGATCGTAGATTTTAGTTTTCGATGACAATGAAATTGCGAAAATATTGCTGAACTTATGATCGCATATCAATTCACGGAAGAAGGAAAAAATGAATAAATGAGTAAAACAAGTTAAAATGTTGTGTTGTAGGGCATCGTACATCCTAACCTCCTTTGTTTGCTACAAATCTTAAAACTTAAAATTTCTATAAAATGGTGAAAGAAAGAATGTATAAACATTTTCCATTTGGGAAAAACAACCGGAGAGATCGTTCCAAAATGTGAATGGATGCAATTCAAAGTCATTGAATTAATTTTCATATAACACATATAGTTGTGCGTGAAATTGTTCAAAAAATAAATCTATTACTACGTCAACTCATTATTTAGCTCCAACTTTCATCATAAAACGCTAAAAATTATATCTATTTGCCGTATAAAGGCTGACCTTCTATCAGAGCTCTCATAAGAGCTGTAACGGTACCCTGAACATATAGTTATAGAATCCCAATTATGAATTAGAAAAAATCGGACCTTGTTGATATATAAAGGTAACCCTTTATTTTGTTTGAAAATGTTTCTATAGAAAGATGGAGGGGAAGTTGGAAAAATGGCCTCATCCCATCCAAATCGTGTAACTTTACTTTAGTATGCCAAAGCATTATTGCTTTGTTAATTTCTGTGCAGCATAGTTAAAAATTGCAACAATTTTATGCATCCGCCTAAGCTTCATACACCGTTACCGCAAGCAGTGTTGTGCTCGAGTCAAATTGTATGCAGTAAGCAACGTTGATGTAATGCAAGATTTTACTTGAATACTTGCTATAGATTATCAATTACAGTTTTCCATTATTTTAGGCGGATCAAGACCGTTTCTCAAAATCGGCCTAAGGTCATAACTGAAAGATATATTTGACGTGTACTCTTCCAATCCTCGGTGAGTTTTAGCGGTGAGTAGGTGGCAAAAAAGCGTACGAATTGAAAAGCACATTTACACACACACTTTGCACGTCCTGCATGGCGTCCTTCAGCGTTCTACAAACATAAGGACAGACTTAATGTACATCCTCTCTCTGATGGTTGATAAAAAATATTGCAAAAGATTCCTATTTCTTCTCCCAAGGGATTGTGGTGATCATATAGCCTTTCGAGTAAAATTGCTACGAAAGTAAAGAAACAAAAAAAAAAAAAAAAAAGAGTTTATGTACAACATGCTAAAAGTCGACTACAATTTTATATAACATTTATATATAATAACTTTAATGTTTATGTACGGCCGCGTAGGAATGGAACGATGCTTTCAATTTTGAATTTCTTACAAGTATGTTCGAATGTTATTACGATGCCTTTTTAATGCCAATTTGTATGGTTTTTATGCGATATTTAACTAAATATTAAATTAATTATATAAAAGAAAATTGAGCATTCGCCTTTGACTTTCTTCGCAATTTCTTCGTAAGCTGTTACATCCTGCATGGAATGCACAACAGCAATAATTTAATTGACTGCATGTAATTAAAATGAATTAATTTTTTAATTAAAAACGAGCAATTGGTGCAATCTTTCTGAAAGATGAAATGCTTTTAAAAACTTTTCCATATAAATAAGAAAAAACGTTGTATTTGGTTTGGGTCGAATATTTACTATTTACTCGGTATTAAATGAGTGCACAATAAAAGTGACCGATCCAATTCAATTGTGATAGGGTCGGTTCATGCTAGCGCATCAAAAATTTCCGATCTGTAGATTGAACATAAACTTACACGGACAGATATCGGACGGACATAAGGACATTGGTGTTTAATTGAAGGCGAAATGTGCTGCAAGAGCAACCACGTTGCCTGTGCTCAAACGTTTAAGAATAGCAAACTTAAAAGAAAGTGAAAAGATATCAAAAATTCCAATCCTTAAGTTCATCAGCAAAAATGCATGGAGACGACGAAAGACAAGCTTAAAGCGTTTCAGAAGATAATTTTGAATGGTTTCTTTTCCCATACAAGGGTGTTCTGTCTCCTATCCTTTTCGATGTTGCACACATCCATGCAAACGTGACAGAGTCTTATCATAAGTATGCCACAAAACTAGTACACTATTTCAGCGAGTGATATCATTTTTTTATTTTTTTTTTTTGCTATTATTGCAGCTGCTCACTTAATTGGTGTTACTGCATTCAATGTTTTTTTTTTTTTTTGGAATGCAGTATAAGAAAAAGCAAAGTTTTTTTATATATTTGTCAAAATTTCCCGCAATTTTTTTCGTGACCTATTATGCAAAAATATGAATTGAAAATTCTACATATGTATGCATCCGTCGGACATGCACGGAAATCAATATTATTTTATATTGTGTAGTCAAGCGACCTTGTCGATTAGATTCTATTACACGATTGTCCTTGAGCGTATGTATATTATGTATAACATGTGCATGTGCTAAAGGCATCTCGTTTTTTTTCTGTTTTTTTTTTTATTTTTGGCATTTCTATGGCTTAAAAATGAAATTTTTTATGATTTTAGTGCAAGAGAACTTTGATTTAGTAAAGAAATTCTTTTGCTTTTTTTTTTTTTTTCTTTCCTTCTTAATGATTACATTTCAAGGTCAAACATGAATAAATTTTCTTGATATCACAGCTGCGCTAATTTCTTAAAGAATTTATGCAGAAATTGATAAAATTATTGATAATTTCTATTAAATTTAAAATAAATATAAAACTTTATAAGTGTTTTTAAGAAATAATCATTAAATCATCGAATAAATGCTTCCACTGTAGCGCATTCATTGAGTAGAGATTGAATTAAATAAGGTTGAGCAATAGGTGATAAATTTAATAAAATCCGTAGAAAGAAAGTGTTTTAGGGCAAATGAGAATGCGCGGTTGCTGGGAAAGAGGGGTTAAACGAGTTTCTTCTCCGGGTAAGTTACGATGAAGATCTTCCAGACTGTCAACGCATATATCATTTGTCGCTATACTGGAGCAAAAATAAAAAGGGTACTTGGTGCATTGGATTCTATGCGAATATTTATATATAGTGAAAAAATCATGTGGCACTAATCTTATAGCATTTTATCCGCAACGACAGTAACGTTTGCAATCAACGTTTATTTAAATTCAGTTTTTTTTTCTATTTATTTGGTCTACCGCACAGCCAAAAGAATAAGACTCGTGATTGTCGTGTCTCGGCGACCACACTAGACCGTACTTTGTTAGCAGATATATGTCGTACATATGTCGTTACCTAGTTACTTAGGTCCGATTTTAATACTTTAAGTCCAAGGCATAGTATACCGGTTACTTTACTTTACTTTAATTTTATCACTTGAAGGCGACATTTATTGCGAAAAGTAGGTACAATATATTGTTACGAAAATTCCAAACCCAGTTAATGCTAACTAGTCAGTGGTGTTGTGCTAATTTCTTTTTTAATGGGACGCTAATTTTTTTTGGTTTTTTTTTTACCGGAACGCGTATATATAATTATATAGACAGAGCCGATCCTGGGTAGGCGGCCGCTCTGTGCGGTCTCATGTCCTAAATTTGACGACGGGGGGAGATTTCCCCCAATTTTCGCCCGTCTTCTAATGTTTCTTATAAATTCTTGTTATCAGAAATCATTTTTAGTTCCGGAACGCGTTCCTGTCCAAAAAGGAAGTACCGGAACAACGTTCCGGAGTGCTCCGGCCCGACAACACCACTGTAACTAATTGATTTTTCTCAAGCAATAAATTCCCCAGCGCATATTCACGGCGCGTCATGCAGCTGCCGACCGACGATAAAGATTAGCACAAAAACAGACAGGTGCACACGCGCGGCTCGTCATACAGCTGCCGCCCGAGGAAAACGATTAGCAGAAAAGCAGGTTAACGGATTAAAAATGAAGCCATGAAGTTACGTGCTTTTAAAAATGTATATAAGTGGACTACTTGTGGAAGACAGTTTAGTCGTCCGAGAGCATTTGAGTGGGACAATAACCTTTGAATGGAAAAAGAATATTAAAGTTGAGAAGTTGAGAGTATTGAACAAATAAAATGTAAATAATCCTAGCCTTAAAGAATATATTGTAAATAAAGAAACTTGGAGTTAAAAGAATTCTGAAGTGCATTTCCCTTGAAAATAATATTCACGATCTAGTGATATCGACCGTATCTTAGAAAAGCGGGAGGTTGTAACAATAATTCAATTATTAATTCGAATATTTTTATCAGTTTGTACAACTTTTCCATCTATCTGGCAACAAGACGATAAAGTGTTGAAAGAACAGTGTTGGCAGCACTCCAATGATCGGCTTATTTTCGCACTTCTTCAGCATTTCGAAACCTAACGTGTGCCAGCCAAGTCATGCTGTATCGATCTGAGCAAGTGGTAATCAGAAGGTCCTATGCCTGGTGAATAGGCTGGTTGCGGTAGAACTCTCCATTCGAGAGAGCAACAGTGTATCCTTGACAACTATAGTAACGTGTGACGATGCGTTGTCAGGCAAGAGGTTGACTTTGCATCTGTAAACCGCCATTGCTGGTCTGCAATTTTTGCAACAATACATGGTTCAATTTGTTCATTTGACAACGGTAGACATCTGCAGTAACAGTTTCGTTCGGTTTTAGCAGCTCGCAATACACTATACCTTGCTGATCCTACCGCATGCACAGTAAAACTTTATAGCCATAAATATTCTGCTTCGGTATTGATGTGGATGGCTCTGCTGGACTAACCCGTGACTTTCCTCGCCAGTCACAATATGCCAAAGAAAACTCTTCTTGCTTTGGCTAGCAAGTAATTAAACAGTGATATCAGAACGGTTCGAAATGACATTTTCAATCAAGCCGTATGATGGCCATTTCCCGTCGTTTTACATCTTTCTCATCGTACGCAAACGTCTGGAAACAGTTGATTCATCAATTGCTAAGCTGCTCGAAAGTTTTGTAAGAGTTTAAAGTGGGTTTTCGTTCAGTAAGTCTGGCAATTCATTGTCTTCGAATCTTGTTTGGTTTTTCAGCAAAACCGACAATAGGGATATGATGGAACAGCATTACCAAAACATTCTAAAAGTGTTTGAAGGGCTTCGGCAGCAGATTTCTTCAAATCAAACAACAATAGTAATGAATGAGAAGAGTCGAAAACAGCAAATTTAACCTTTGCATACATTGATACTTCGAATTAGTTTATCATTCTCCTCAAGAGGTGTTGCTGATCAATAGGCCTGCAAGCACCTATTAAATGATATTCTTTCCTAAAATGTCATAGTTTAAGCATCGGACTCAAGTTCTCTTGTGTAGTGCGAAATGTATGGCGAGTTGTGGGTGATTTTAGGAATAGAGACATTTGCCAGTCAGAGAGTAAGTTAAGCGGGAAAAAGCATCTGGTGGAGAATTCGTTTGCTCTTAGTGATATTATCATTTAGGTATCAAATAAAAGAACTTAAAGGTTAGAATATGACAAGCTAAATATAATAAAAGGAATTGGAGAGTGGAACGCGACAAGCTAATTGCGTTAATTCTGAATTAAATATCGCGGACGTTATGACGAATAGCGGTGAAAGATTCTGTCACTGCCTTAATAGTTTTCTTAATCGTTTTTCTTCATTTATTGAATTTTAACTCTAAGTGCCAGTTTCTGCGGCTATAACAATGCGAAAAATACACAGACATACATACACATAGTTAAGAAACGAATCTATATCGACTTAGAGACTAATAAGAACCAACAATCCGTGCACTTTATCTATTTTCCCTAGTGATAAATTCAATACAAACCGTTCTCTACACTCGTCCGTCCATGCTACACGTATGCTTTTATTTATTTATATATTTATTTACATAGGAAATTTAGTTACAATGCAATATGATTACACATACATTGAAACATTTTGTGTTAACTTTTAAAAGATTTATATATAAAAAAAGAAAACTTAGAAAACATCCATACGCAAATAAACAAACAAAAGAAAAAACAGAAAGAAAGTAAAAAAGCACAGAGCACAGAGGTACGCTCGCAGCTGACGTGATGTGAATCCAAGCTACAGTGAAGTGCACCGCTAAACCGACGCCAACATGCAAACGCTTTGCGTTAGATAACAACAGATATATAACGTTTATTAACGTATGATATGAAGCGTTAAAGATTAAAAAATTAATTTAGCTGCGACGCCGGACAAACGCAAATATTAAGTAAAGTTAATTTGAAAGCACTTATTATGATTAAATTATGGATATTCGTGAAATTCATACGAAGGACCCTAAATGGGTTAACTAGTCCGTAAGAGTGTGATGACAAAATACGTCTTTCAAAACGACTTTTAACATGACTCCTCCAAATTTCATTCTTTTCACTATGATCTTGTGGACGAGCTTACAGTTGGTTATTAAAACAAAATCTCTCCTATTCTGGACAATCACCCAAAATTGAAAATTTTTACGCGACTTCTCTATCTATATATATACTATATATATACAGATATAGTATAAAACTTTTTTTTTTTGATTTAAACGTTTTTTATACCTTATGCCACTTGTGGTGCATGGGCAAGTAAAGTTTGTATGGATGTACATAAAACCCCGAAGAGCTTGAAAAAGACCCACTGTTTATAATCGATTGATGCGGCGTCACTCTTTGACTCGGTCTAAGCTTATCCACCAGTCTGTTCGTCCTATATGCTTGTGTTTAGCATAGAGGCCGCAATTTTTTAGATATTTTTATGAAATTTGATACACTGGAGTCAAGGACGAACGTTATTGTTGCACAATCTTTTACTCCTCAACTAGTCTTTGCTATCGAATCATTAGTTTTTCCGTTTGAACGGATCTTTTCACAAGGAAGCTAATCCGCGACTAACGTTTCAGAATTTACTTGTCTTGCTGTCAAAGCGTTCTCTGCCCGGCTTGCGCGCAGATGTCATTTGCCATTTTTACTGATTCAGTTATCCATCTTCCCCTCATATGTGTCAAAATAGATTACTCATTATTTTTACGATAATTTATTAAAAGTTCTTCTCGTCTCCACTCCGAATGGCCTTCATGTGATGTTACGTCCTCTTCAATGCAATGCTTAGGCTATATTCTAATTGTCGCGCACTTCGACGAACTTGCTTTCACAATTAACGCAAGCCAAATCTTAACGCACCGTGGTTAGCTTCGACTGTTCTCCCCCTTTAACTTACTTTTTCATCCTTCAATCCGCTTTAGGTAGCTTGATTACATTATGCTCATGTAATGCTGCGACATTACGCATTAAAAAATTCTAAAGTACATTTAATTTTCAAGAAAGAGTGCATTCACTATTGAATAGTTTGGCGTTTCACTTACATTCGGAGAATACAGGCACTTTCATTAGCTTCAAAGTTCTACTTGACTAAAAATTTCCTTTCGATATGTATACTGAAATTTTCACAAATAAAGCTAAGTCGGCACTAGATTTTATTAAATGTTGGTCCTGAGGAACTTCGATGACGCGTATGTTGAAAGAAGATCATACATGATTTTGCCCAAACTACTAATGCTAGAATGTGGCACTGTTTTTTGGCCATCTTCCTGTCGGTGTTGTATTGCTTCAATACTGAATACTTGATTCTTGTTTTTCACACTTAGATATCCGAACCGGAATTGGAAATCGTTTGTCTTCTTGCCAATCGTATGTAAATAGGCATAAGGTATAGGCATAATATGGATCGATAGGGCTAATATTATGCCCAAAGGTAAGTGACTTTGAATTTGTCTATCAGGCAAAATGCTACGAACGTCTTCTGTAACATGTTAATAACTAATGAAACTTATTTTATAAAAAGGCAAAGGAGAGAGAGAGCGAGAGAGAGAAGTAAATTGAAAAATGTGTAGAACTTTTCATGCAATTTTTTCTCTAATTAAAAATTTTGATTAACATTCACATTAATTGGACATTCTAGTTACCTTCAATCAATTACTGCAATTTGTGCTTCTGTGTCACATTAAATTTCTAGAAGCGTAGTAAATGAGTTCTGCTTTCTCCTTCAATACTGTCAGTTGATATAAAAACTTACGGATTTCATATATGTAATGCATAGATAAGAAAAGAAATTACAAAATTTCTTGAATGTTTGCGTATATACATATGCATATACATATGTATATATAAGCCGTGTAATTGCTATACCATCTAAAAGTAATTAGTTTTCTGCCATTAAAAGATTAAAAAAAAAGTCGGCGAAGGAAAGACGGGAAATAGATTTTATCGAAAATGTTTAATTTAAAAGTTTAATTAATTTTTAATTAACAGTTTAAGTAGTTTTATGCTTACACATATAAGTTACAAAAAAGGATTGGTGCTAATATGCTAAAATGAATGCAAAAAATTACAAAATTGAATTTGGTTATGGAACAATTTCTCTTCCTTCTTCTTCTTCTGACCGCAGCTTATCATTTACCCCTTCTTTTCTTCTATCATGAATTAACTCGCTCGGGCTAATTGCGTTCTACAGAAAAGCGGACTATGGGTTTAATAGTAGTAGGAGGTTTTTAATTGAAAGAAAAACATCTTTATCTCCACGTAATAAGAAAACTTGTACTCTATTACTCACATACATGCTCAGCGGATTAGTAACACACCCTTCCGCTTATATTTTTATTATTCAGATACATTGTCATCAATTAGATTCTTTGCGTTCGACCCATCTACTCGATTCTGCGTAAATAATTGAATGAATGAAATCTCGAATACGTTATCTATAGGCTGCAGTGCAATAATTAAGAAAGATTTGTTTTCTATATTGCGATTGATGGAAAAGAATTTATCTTTATCTCAATATGGGGCGACATCGCGCGATAAAAATTGTCTGATATGTCGATGTCTACCTATTAATATTTACGCATCAAAAAACCTAAAGAGGGAAGTACTAAAGCCGAAGATAGCTGAACTTAATACCCATTGAATTGTTCAAAATGGCACACGACAGTATAAGTAAGCGAAGACTTTTAGCGACATTGCACCATGAAATTTCTTTAGCATTGTAACTGCAGCTTGGGATATGTAATATAATTAAATAGGATTAATCTTTAATGTGCTCAAGCAATTTCTACACAAGCTTTACACAGCAACGTACAATTCATTTCTATTTGGTTGTGGTCTCATAACTTCGCTTACGCTTTATTTAGTCGCTTGTGAAATGCATAACCCCGTGTATAGCAATAGTAAGGAATTACTTATGTTTTCCTCAAAATTTTTTCCATTTGTGGAGATTGATTTATCGCTGCCTACCAGTTCAATAATTCGTATATATTTCCATTTATTCTCCTTTACTTAGTAATATTCTTCTCTTACATTACTTCTTATTGATTTTTCTTTGCAAGCTTTTAATACAAAAAGTTCCAATTCATAAGTATAGCGAATGGGATACATTCTCAATTGCGTGTTAACGTATAACAATGTAAATGTCAGCCCCATAAGCTCGCTAGCATACTCTACTGGGCTCTTGCGAGATGCAAAGGCATAGCATCACAGTAATTTGGCTTGTCCTTCGACCACAGCTAATCTAATATGCGTGATATTTTCTATCCAATCTTTTTGCATACATAGTACTAAGACCAGAAATATGCCGGTTTTGCGTTTTTCTCTACTATTGCGTTTTAAATTTTAACGTGTAGTTATATGCTTTCTTCTGTAGTTTGAGTTATACCGAAGATGAGACTCACTACGGAGACATCAGTCAATTCCACCGGGTATACGAATGATTGCCTTTAAAAATGTGCTTATCATCGGAACTCCTTTATAAATTGTAAGTGTACACGATTTTCCCTCTAGGTCCGTCTCAAAGAAATGTATACACGAACGCTTTATTTGATTCTTTTTTTTCAAAGCCTATTTAATGTTTAACATTGCTGCTAAAGCGAAGCACTTCTTAAAGAAATTTTAATAATGAAGTAAACATTTCTTTATTATAAGAATCAAAATATTCTTCTTACGAGAAAACGAAAAAATAAATAAGTAAACAAACATTTGTTGACAAATATATTGTTGTCGCAACTTGTGCTAATTCTTTCTTTTATATTTTAAGCAAACACCCAAGACATATAGGATGTAAGTAAACAAATGTTTCATTCAAAGGTATACATTACATAAGCTTTCAATGCTTAAAATATTTTGCTAACAAAAAAGTTCACATGAACTACTAGGTATGTAAATATGAAACCAGAACCAGGCCCGTACATAGGCCTAATATCACGTGTAGAAGACGTGCATAAAATTGGGTTTTCATTTTTTTTTTTTTTTTAGTTTTGACATCTGGCAACAAGTAGCAGTCGTAGTATCAACACATGTCACCGTCCAAAATACTTTTTCTAGCAAAGAAAATGTCGAGTTTCGTGCTAAATAAAGAGCTGTCGCCGACACACAATACAAAAGAAACGGATGAAAAGTGGATCTATGTTGAGAATCCTAGGCGTAAAAATTCATACGTTGCACAAGACGTACCATCCGTATTAACTGCGAGATTGAATCGTTTTGGCAGGAGAACAGATTTCTGTGAGATGACAGAAGAATGGCGTCTGTTATTAGTTGTTAAAGTTTGGGGTAACAGTTAATACGAAATGCTACGAACAGTAACTAACTAACGGACATGAATCTTTCACATTTTTTCACCCATCGATAGGCGAAATCGGTTCTCGATGTATTGGAAGCACTCAACTGGGAATTGCTAGTCCATGCGGCCTACTCATACCCTTCCGACTACCACATGTTTGCATCATGCCGAAGAGCTTTCCCCTTCGTACGAATATGTACGAAAATTGCTCGACAACTGGTTCGGTTCAACAAAGGAACATTTCGTTTTGGCGTCAGATCCACAAATTGTCAAACAGGCGAGAAAAAAAAAACGCCTAAGGATTACGATATTTTTTACCTTTTTCATCGAATCCGGGTTTCATGTGCACATACCTAGTACTTGCGCATGCGTTCGCAAATTCATTGTATAATTTCCGCACTTTTAAAGTCACTTCGGTATAAATTGAATATCGTCTTTAAATAGAAATGTGAAAATGAAATCTTCAAAGCTATTCAGCAAGCGTTCGTATCTTACCGATAACTTACAAACGAATTCTTTTCATTCGAAACTTTCAGATACGTTTTCAATTTTTCGTCAATATTGTGTTGCTTTTTTGCTTGTTAAGTTTGCATACGAAGTGATATCAACGTGCATAGGATCTGCGTGCATTTTCCATTTTGTTAACAAAGCTGTCAAATAAAAGCATCCTTACGTGCACCATCTATCTGGATGTGTATGGACCATTGTATGTAGAAATCAAACAATTTCACAATTCACAAAAACATTTGCTTACTCTGCTACCGTTATGAAAACAGTCGCACGTAATCTTTGTCGCTTTCGATGCAGCGTGATTTTAACAGTAATTGAAAACCTTTGAAAACTCTGTCTATGCTTAGTTACGTCATGCGGTAACTTATTTCGGTTTCATTTGTCTGCTATCTGCCTGAAGTATTAAGATTACACAATACATTGTGGACGAACCTTATTAAGTACGTTAGTATAATTATTGGATGCAATTGGATATCTAGAGACAAAGTTAAAATTGAAAATACGTTGGGAATTAAGTGAATGAAAACACGCTTTAAACTACGTACACATGCATATACATAAATATATTCGGAAAATCGAAATTATACATTCATTTCAATTTAACACTTCATACACACATACATTCATTTTTGAAATTAAATAAGTAAGAAAATTAAATTCCGACGCAGCCGAGTCTTTTATACCCAACACACTTTACCCCCAAAAGAGACAAAAGAAGTAAGAGAACTAAATCCCTATGCTCTATGATATGGAATGGGCGCAGTTGATTTCTTCTATTTTCAAAATAAAACATGTTGTCATAGAAGCATGTGGGTGTTGTAGGCGTGTCCTTTGAAAAGTTTAGGTCAATTACAAATTCCTTTGGAAATTCTTAGGCGATATTTTCATATACGCTAACGGGAGGGTGTTACAAAGTTACGCAAACAGACAGATGGACAGATGAACAGGCGGATATGTTTAGGTGCATTCAAGGGTTGTAACTGGCCGAAAATTTGTATATTTTATGGGCTTTTCGAAGCTTGTTTTTGCGCATTATAAAGGTATTGGAAAAACAATTATACTTTGATACGCTATAATATTGGAAAGACGAGGTCAATTTTTTCTATTCTTGTGCACGAATGCTAAAGCATCGCCCATAGAATATGCGTTCAAAGTTTTTGTACATTTATCCTCTAAAGTTTATGAGTAATGAGAAAAAAAACAATTTTTTATTGCCTTTGAAAAACAGAATTATTCCTCGTTTACGCGGCGCTATGGGGGTGTCGTTCGATCCATTTGGCTAAGACCAACCTATATGCAAGAACTTTCAATATTCCTGCCACATTTGAAGTCAATAGCTTCATTTTTACGACTAGGAGAATGTTTACAACAGACATTATGCACGCGGACAGACGGACATGCTTCCTTCTGGGCGTTGCAAATATTTTGACAAAACGAATGTACCCCTCATCCTTCGGTGATGGATATAATAATGCTATCTTTTCTTTATGTGGCTCGATATTTTCTATATTAGTTTAAGTAAGTTCTTGAAGAAGGCTGAGGATTTCCGCTGAAATCAGCTTCACACCATTGAGAACGTTCTTCTAAAAACAAAATAAACAACAGTTGAGCGGGGCGGGAGTGAAACTACATGATAGATGTGTGAAAAGTTTCTAATCAACCTCTCCTAACCTTTGCCGCACCATTAAAGTTATTTCCGGTAAGGCATCGTCAAAGACGGATCGATGTGGTTTCGTTGTAGCGAACTGAAATTCGATTTTTCTTATGTCGAAAAACACTTAAGCCACGTACATACATTTCAAACAGTTCGAACGTTAATGGTCATACACTTTTCGCTATTTTAGCATGGCTAGCAGCACTATGTCAAGCCGATTATATGTACTCGTAGACATAAGTTGTCCTACTAACATCATTACTATCAGCACATTTCCATGCGCAACTACTCATCCTGTTACATAAAACATACAAATTTAGTCCTCCTAAATGCGTGCGCATCATCACTGGCTTATATAACCGCACAATTATACGTATTGCGCGAAGCAAAGCAGCACAACAGTGAAAACATATAGAAGGTTAATGCGAACACTGGTTGTTCTTTAATGACAATTAAGCAGTCAACTTTGGTTGTGCGTCACTAGTGCAAAAATTAGGATGG
The DNA here is from genome assembly GCA_000688715.1 of Glossina pallidipes. Lineage (NCBI taxonomy): Eukaryota > Metazoa > Arthropoda > Insecta > Diptera > Glossinidae > Glossina > Glossina pallidipes. The sequence goes on along the minus strand of KK499770.1, from coordinate 3,196,894 downwards.
ACGGACAATAAATTCGTCGGGTCTTAAAGGAAATTCGGGGAAAACTTGTAGTTCATCGCCCTGAGTTCCTCTCGGAATAGAGTAGAGCTTCCGTAAAAATTCAATCCAAGAATTTTTGCCACTTTTCCAAATAAGTCTGCGCTTATTTTACATTGAATAAGATCATTAAGAGTTCGTGAGTTATTCAAGTAAGTGAATGCTCAAACATAATCGCACAATAAAGAGGCCACTAGAGTTATATCCATGATTTGTGGGGCAAGCTCACGTGGGCATTTTTGGAGATTACACGATCGTTGAAATTTCCTCCCAATAAATTGATTTTGTCACGAAACGTATGGCATGTTGCAACGTTTTGCTGAAGCCACCCACATACCGTCCAAGCCGAAATTGTCTAATCGCTGCCACAAAAATCACTCAATCGATTTTCCATTGACGATAACTGCAATGCCATTTCAGCCCATTAACTACACCAAAAAGTTATTTTTATACGCCTTTACTTACGGAACTGTACGATGAATGACACCATTTATAAATAAATTACAATATATTATATGCCTTCCTCATCATCTGTTTAACATGTACACCTCTCTAGTCTCCGTCAACTCATTTACATGATTATAATTAAAGAAAACCTGTTAGGATGAACGGTGTACAGTAAGTGAGTTGAATGGCACGCAAATTTCTCCTCGAGGCATTTAAAATGCATTTTCCATAATGAATTCACAATTAAATTCCTACAAAAAAAATCTGTTATTATCTGTTATTTTATCATTAAAAGTATATTTGTTCTGTTAGACGTTGGGGTTATTTGTACTTGATATAAAATATCAATTGTTTTCACTACACCTTTTATACACCTTTGTAAATCTTCCCTCTTTATGTTTTCTTGCTATCGTATATTTTTATTATCACACATTATTTATCATCTCTTATCGTCATACATAGTTCATTTCGGACTCGTTTCTCAATCTAAATGGACTGACTGTTCGATCGTAAACTTTAATTCAATTTATATATTGAACAATTTCTGCACAAAGCTCGATTACTGCTAGACACACATAATGCAAATACTATGTATATATGTAAGGTTGTATGGCCACTTTCTTATCCTTGCCATGTTAGGTTAATGCGCTAAGAAATTTAGGGTGTGATCCACGTTTCCTCTTGCCACTGCATAAAAATAGGCTACAAATTATATCGTTGCCACCACTTGAGAAGTGTAGGGTAGCCTTAGGCTTTGCCTTCATGGTAAAGTTGATAAATGCTGTCATCGAGTCACATATTGCAAAAATGATATCAACATTATTGTTCCACCCATCCACCCATAAAAAAATTCTCTTTTTATAAAATTTGCCCAGGGCTCTCTGCAAACATCTAAATGAAGTTTATAATGTAAGCTCATCGGAGCCGATTGGTTCAGTTAAAACTATTTTTTTTAATACCCGTATACATCTAACTTTCATACCTAAACTGAAATTTAAAATTTTTATTATCGCACTACGCTTCGCCCACATGCTAAACGCTAAGCTTTGGTAATCTTAACATTGATTTGATTAATTGTTCAAATGTGCATCTGCTGTTGAGTGTGTGGTTGAGAGTATGGGTTATTGCTTTATGTACATATTAATTTCGCAAGCTAAGCCTTTAACTGTAAGGACACTTCAATTTAGCTCAATCTAAAGCCGAAGCCGGTATACGCGAATAAATAAATGCATTAATCGAGTTCACTGTTTTTAAGATCTTTTTTGTGTTTCATTTTTTCTTTCTATGAACTACTTTTTATTTGTAAATTTTCTTGCTTTCATTTGAAACTAGGAAAGTCTCGTGCCAGTTCCGTTTTCTTTAAAATCTTTCTTTCGTCAGTTGCGTGACAAGCAATCGTACTTTCTCATAATTATAGACAAAAGGCATCGTTCCTAGTAGAGGAATGGTGCCTAGGAATGCATTTCTAGTAGACTTTATTCGCATAGTATGGCTTCCATTAACTATAAAAGCTTCCACTATTCATAGAAAAAAAAAAAAAAAAAAATTGCAATGTACTTGCGTCAACAACATGATGCATACCTTTCGGCTGAAAGTTCATAGCACAACCAGACTTTTGCTGGCCAATGAAAACCCTAAGCTCGAATTGTATCCTACGACAGAACGTATCTCTGCCATGAAAATGCTCACCTTTTATTTAGGGTCTTTCTATGGCAGTTATATAATTGCCTGATTCAATAAATCCGCTCCCAATTCGATCTAAAAATAGTCATCAAGTGTGACATGATATTGCTGGCCTAAGAAAAAACAAACAAAAATTGTGGCTAAATGAAGCCACCGACATTAGCTGTGCACCGAGAAATCGGTTTTCACCTATATAACGAAAATATTAAAATTTAAATGAAAGCTTAAAACTCATTGGTGGGCATGAAGCCACTGTGAAAACCATTATCTTCATCGTCATGGATTCGTGCGCTTGAACGGAAGGTATTTATGGTTTGTCAATACATTTTTACTTAGGAGTTTATGTGATGCACAGATACAAAAAAATTCATTTTAATAATAATTTATTAAAGCCTATCTTTTTATCAAACAAAAAAAAAAAAAATTGTTTATAAATTATATTTACATAAATTAAAAATAATTATAACTTAATATGATTTGAATTTCACCTCCGCCACAACTGACAAGTCTTCTCACGACGCATTTTGCTCCCCCGTGGACAAAAATAAACGGCAGAGAATTCTTCGAAATGTTGTAAGGCATCGCGTACACGATCGCGGTCTAACCCATGTTCTTTCGTATCAACCAGAGTATTCGATACTGGACCGCAGAAAAATTGTGAAAAATTTAAGAAAAATACTTTCTCTACATCATATGGTCGACCATACATATAACGGATTTGTCCGTGTGCTTTTGGATGCATCTTAAAATATGTTTCATAAGCTAAACGTAAACCGCTGATGTCGGCAATTTTTTCATCAATTATTGCAGGATTTAGGTAACGTAGACAATGCATTTTCCTACCGAAACGTGTATTATTTACTAAACCTTCAAGTTGTGCATTATTTAAATTGCCGTTGTCGTCCACTCCTAAGCCAGTGTAATCAAAGCCATGTATAATTTCGTGAGCTAAGAGAAAACCCAGAGAGGAGTATTTAAAAATATCATCCGCCTCGGGATGATAAATGGGCAATTGCAGCGAGGTTACCGGTACTATGACCACATTGGCTCTTTGCACAAAATACGGTGATGAACTAAACCCGATTTCTGATCCCTCTAAGTAAAAAAACTCATCAACATCTCTGGATATTCTGTAATTCAAACGCTTGTGCATTGTCTGAGTACTGAATTTCAATAATTTTAAATGATTTCCATAAAAGTCGAAAGGATTCGTCACTAAATCTTTATAAAAGACATTCAGTTTTTCTTCGGTATTTACTCGGGGCAAATTGCCTACCTTTAGTTGTATGTTTGATAATTTATTCAATAGGAATTGTGATTGTTCATAGTCAAAGTTATTCGTATTGTTTTTCAAAGAATCGGAGAAATGATTAATTAATTGTTGGAACATTTTATGAATTTCTTCCATTTCCTTCACTAATTCTGGATGCATTTGCTCGAAAAGCCAATGTATCGCATAAGGCATCAGAGTTTGAGTACTGCCGGCACAATCTTCCAATGTAAAATTTGGTGGACCTTCAACATTTAAATGCCATAGAAAACGCAATTCAAGATATTTGCATATAAATCCTGGCTCATATTTATTGATTAGTTTAAACACTTTCTGCAGATAGGGTTTGTTTTGTATCGATATTTCCATTTCGGGATTCAGTTCATCGACTACTAATTCTAGATAACGCTTTAGCCAAGGTATTGATAAATCTTTCACTTTTATCAATATATTCCCTTCAGGATCGTCTAAAAGATCGAGCCTTTTTAAGCGGTATTCAAATGCGTTGATTTGATCCCATAGTTCTTGAAAACTTTTACGACGCATTGGCCTTCGCAAAGTTTGGATTAGAAGTTTCAAGTCATCGTAATCTGTTAGCTGAAAGCCACCGTTTTTCACTGGTTTGTCGAGATCAATTACTGTAACGGTAGCATCATCATTTCTCTGTAAAGTGATTTCCTCCACAAAAATGCCATTTAACCCGTATTTACGCATTACCGCCAAAATTCTTAGCCAATCAATGTTTACTCCAAGTCTTCGCCTATGATGCGATCGCATATTTAAATTTTCATAAAGGTTTAGCCGCTTGAGATACTCCAACGGTTCATAAACATCCAGATTTCGACAAGATAAAAAGTAATCGTGAGCTTTTAATACGAAACTTGGCTTATTTTCCCGGTTCATAAATTTTAAATACCGGGCAATCTCTTTGTTCGTAAAGTAATCCACAAGAGAGACGGCTTCGTGATATTTATTTTCGACCGCATGAAATGTCTCCCATTTCCCGCACGCGTATTCGTAAAAATCTTCGCACGGATCGCCGTCAGTATCCATAGAACTTATCAGCATTGTTTCTATTTTACGATTAGCTGACTCTATCAAAGTATGCGCTCGGATTTGTTCTGCAATTTTTAAAATAAAGTACGCGTGGAAGAGGAGTTTCACAATCCATCCTAAATACATTTTGTTTTTTTCTTTTTCTTTTTTCACTTGTAAATCACATTTACCGGTTAATTAATCGGTTTTGGCTTTAGTTGCATTTAACTGCTTACTGGTATTGTTTCAGAAAATACACTGCAAACATGAATTGATTTCAATCGTTTGCGAATGCAAATTACGAAACGATACGAAATACCCTACACTTGACACAAAGCAGCGATTACACGACGACGATGTGAGGCGAACCTTGGATATAAATTCATAACAACAATAGTTGGGTGCTTTTTTTCTTCTGAGTCTTGTACATTTTTCAAACCACTGACCGATAATTGTTGACTTGCAGCCCATGTTTGTAGGATTTCGGTAAATATTTCTAATAGAATTAAGATCGATATGCATTTTCCTTTTCAATACTTTAGTTATATAGTAGGTGTCGATGCAAGCCAATCACGCTTCCTTTCCAATTTGCTCTACAGATCTAAACGAAAAACATACGTCACGAATTTCAGTTTCATATTGCAAATGCTTACAAGAACAAACGATCGAGCAATCGAGCAGAGTAAATCTTAGTTTGAGAATTTAACACAAATCAAAAAAAAAAAAATATGATCCCTTTCCAGGAGTTTTAAGCTGAATGAAAGTGCCCCAACCTGAAGAAGAGTGCCTTAGCTCCGAGGTAAACTTGAAGAAGACTGTCATTTAATTTTTACGGCTTTCTGATGTGTTTCGCGAATTTTAGTGTAAAGCTTTTATGCCTTATCGGCATAAATTATCAGCTGCGTGTGTCGGGGTATGCGAGGGTCTGTGTCTGAAGTCAAATGGCAAGTAAATAAAATTAAGAACGAAGTAAAAGGGGTTTTCTATTTTTATTTATATATATTTGTAAGTAAATTTAATGATAACAACATCAGCATCAATTCTGAGTTGCTTATGAACTTAAATTCATTAAAAAAAAAAAAAAAAATTTACGAAAAAGAAAAAGTGATTATACGCACACCGATGCAAGTATAAAAAAAGCAGTCTTGACATTGACATTTTACGTCATTGTTAATACGTAATATAAAGTATACTTGATCAACAAATACGCATACACTAATTTTATCAACTCGTATGTTACACTCATGTAGCATCGGATTTGATGCAAGTCTCGCTATTTGCTTATTGTACTTTTCATCGCGGGCAACCAATGTCCTTAGTGTAGAAATTCAGTATGTTGCGAGCGTTCCACATATTCTCGAATTTGTCCGTTGACAGACTGTCGCGACATCTTAATTGTATAAGCAAACTGCAAAGGTTACTACGTACAAAATACTTATTTCTCTTGTAGTTGCCACATAAACAGTTTAGCAGATTAGCTGAAGTGAGGTTAATTTCAAATCGAGTACGTTCACTTCAACTATTTAACGATTGGGTCAATTAACTCATAGGAATACTTGTGTCCTAAAATTAAATGTGAAGTCTATAATAAGAAAATCAGTTGCCACACCTTTTTGCTAGGCAAGTATGGAGCTAGTCGATTATGCTGAATGTATGCTTCGTAGGCAACTACTGCATATTTGAATAAGTGCTGCTTGATTGATTGAATTGTAACTTATGTTGCATTAAAATTAGTAGACTTATTTTCTAGTATACACCGCATTATACCCTCACAATAAAGCAAGTAAAAACACGGCACATCGTTAAATACGCTATACTAACGCACAGTTATTCATACAAACGACTTTTCCAAATAGTGCGATTTTTGTGAAATGGTCGGAAAAGTGTTCCGATCTGAAACTGTTTCGATAATGTTCGTTTCTCCGCCAAAACGTACCAGTCTACCAAATTCCGTGAAAATATCTCAACATTTGCGGCCTATAGATTGAATACAAAAAATCAAGACGGACAGATAGGCAGATGCACAGGCAAGCTTACATTGATGCAAAAAGTGATTGTGAATCGATCGGTGTAGTAAAAGGTAGATCTATCTCAAGTCATTCTGAGTGCTGCATGCATCCGCGTAAACTGAACATATATATACCTATGCCACAAGTGGTACAGGGTGCAAAAACTTAAAAGTTTATAGTCAAGCCAAATCGATTATTACACACCTTCATTATAAAATATCAAAATTGAAAACTTTTTACTTTACAAAGACGTACTTTGATGGAAAATCCTTGTGTTGGTAGTGATCTTAACAATGGACCGGTGTGGTCAAAACTTATCATAGTAAGTTTATATGTGAAATGAGTATCTCCGCCAATTCGCGCCATAACACACTAAAAACTATACCATCTTGTCTTAGCTAGATTTTTTTTATACAAAAGTTAACATGAGAAAGGATTCAAATAATAGACCCATTCCTTGCACAGATTTTCCGCATTAATTTCATTCGAGTAAAATAAAAAGCCGGAAGCCCTTATATCCTATACTGCTGGTGGTAAATAATGCGTTTTAAGTTTGTGTGGATCTATACACCGCGTAGGAACATCTAAGATAGATCTAATAATTGATTGAGAATTATTTTCTAAATTAGTTTAGCCATGTCTATCTGTCTGTCTGGTTTTCTAAGAAACTTATAGTTGGAAAACATTTCGTGTCTCTTCGAGATATTATTGCAGCTTTAACTCAAGAATAACGGTCGCGACTACCAACCAAGTCAATGCCCGCGGGTTCTAATCTCAACGCGATAAAACATGCTCAGTCAGTAAAGACACAAGACTTACCGATTGGGCGCTCAGGTGCTGGGCTGCGGTCACTCTCTATCTGCTTTGCTTTCCTCATTTCTTTCGAACCGTCACCGCGTTACACATATAGGGGACATCCCCTCAAAGTAGAATGTTTCGCTTATGTAATTTATCCTTTAGCTTAAAAAACATCATATAACCACATTACATAACATTAGCGAAATCTGCATACATATTAAGGTGTCTTTAAGTTACTAACAACCTAAACAAATTTATTAATTAGTGGAAGAATCGCTTATTTGCTAGTTTCTTAATAAATGATAAAGTAATAGAATAGTATGGCGTATGAGTGACGTATAACTCAATTAAGAATACATCATTCAATTAACTAAAAGTTTATTAAATAAAGATTTTCAAAAAAGTTCAATGAATAATTTATTCGCTTTGCGAATGGATCTCGTCGACCCTATTGAACTTGTACTAGTGTTGTATGTTACATTTTTGCTGATGGTAATATTCAAAGGTATGGATTGGAGTGCTTATAATCTGTAATTATCCTTAACCTACGCACGATATCTGAACTAATCGAGTGTAACTGTTTCGTCTGTTTCGGAATGTTTGCGATTGCGAACGATTTTACTTCAGGGGATCAAAAAGACAAAAAACTACCACGACACGAAAATGAAAATGAAAACAAATAGCAAACTAAAACTTTACTCTCCATCAACGACGACCATGAAATACCCTTTGCTGCTTGGCATGGTACAACTGTTCACCTATTTTTGTCATAAAAAATCAAAAATTGTGCGTTTTAAAGGTATACCTTTCATAAGATTTCTTATTAGACCAAGCAAGGAACATGAGTTGACCTTGTTTCAATTTATTAAAGCTACTTTTTTTGCCCGAGACACGAGATCACTGTCGATACACCGTAGAGCAACATGTCGTCTTCGAAATGAAGAGCCAAACCTCAGTAGATATGGCTCGATAGACGTTGCCGCTGCCGCGAATGCCGCGAGTTGTTCACGTAACTAATTGCCCATCCCAAATCATCCATGACAAATACCCATTAGGCCGCCGCTCGTCCCTGCCTAGTTCTTGCTTCACTTCTCTTTGACCACCCCCGTTTTTCACGTTTAGGGAATATCTCCTGAGTGATCGGTCGTATTAAAAAACAAAGAGCAATGTTAACGAAAGGCAACACTTGCGAAATAGTCGATTGACTACTAAATAAGAAGGCAGTACTATCGAAAGGATCGTTGTGTACAATCCTTCTTTTAATTGTTGAAAAGCTGCGGAAAGACTTAGTCAGAACACTGGAATAGAATATAATACAACTCTCACACATGCGTCCATGCTCAGTACCAAAGGCCTGCCATCGGCAAAGCTGATAGAATAAGCTTTGGATGGGCATCAACTCTGCTCCGATAATGCTTGCTTAGACGGCCACTTAGAAAGTGCTAATTACCGTACACCGAAATGCGGTTAAAAGGGTGAGATTCTAAATACATGGGAAATAAAAGTTTCTTATTCAAAAAGACAATATCCTAACTAAAACAGCCCCCCTAGACTGAGGTATAGAAAATATACGTTACCTATACTTTACCACAAATATATTAAAACACGAGTGCGAGACTTGTTTGTATCCATTGAACGAAGACAAGTATTAACTCTTATTGCAATACATAAAGATGAGCACTGCTTAAGAAGTGAATTTAAACACAATCCAAACCCGAACTCTGTCGCCTTGTCATAGCCATAACCATGCATGCAGAAAACTGTGAGCTCATCCATACTCCTGCTAATGTCAATGCAAGCTTAGCAAAGATATGAGCCCAAAGGACTGCAGCATACATGCACTCATACATACATATGTGAAGAATAAGCCGATCACGTTGGACCGTGTAAAGCGCCTAAGTTTGCATAGCTTGACTTAACCTTTAGTGTGGGAATATACATGAAATATGATTTGGTCAATTCTCATGTAAGTACTTTCATTACTTATATTAAGTTCAGTTCTAGTGTGAATATAGGACAATAAAGAAACCAAGAAAATCAACGTAACAACATGCAGTAACAAAAATAAAATTTTGCCCCATTTTGTGTAATGTACACTACAGGATGAATAAGGAAAACGTGAAGCTAAAATACTACCTTACACTATTTCCACAAGACTTGTTTGTAATCCGTGTTTTAATTTAAAAACAGCATTTGCGCCCCGGTCTTCAATAACTCAAAGGAAACTAAAATCTAGATAATCGACTCACTAACCCAAACAAGTTTATCCAATATCTCGTTGATATCGCGATTGTGGCGCAAATCTCTCTTTATCTATAACTTTTTCTAGCCAACATCGTGGCCGCACGTATCGAGAACATTCTCTGAATGGCTGATCATAAGCAAAAAATAATGAACCGAACAAGCAAAAGACTGATCAAGTTCCGACTCATGTAAAACGTTTAATTTTTTTCCATGGATTTTTACAAAACATACTCGGTAAGAACACTTTAGTTGCAATTCACAATGACAACCAAATCAATGATAAACTGCGCAGTGATCTCGTGTTAAGCAACAGGACAAAATATGTCGAAGTACTTCGTATAAGAAGCCGTTGAAAGAGATGAAATTGAAACTACAAAAATTAAAACACAAAACGTATCTACGAATATCCTAACATAAGGACTTTCAGTATCTAAACTTAACGATTGCATTGAAGCGCGTATACGTACTCTGTAATATATTAACGGATTATGTGAAAGAAAAAAATCACCAAATTCCTGCTCGGTTCAAACATATGCACCCATTGCTATTATAAATCGAGAATATGTAGTGAGTTGAGAAAATGAATTCAATAAGCGTTTTCTTCTTAACAAATATAAGAACCAGAAGTTTATTTTTTTTAAATATTAATCGAAAATATCTTGCTCTTCGATTACAGTATCGACCTTTGAAGGCAAACATAAATTTAGTTTTAAAACCTAAAGCTATGCATCGATGTATTATATTTGGTATTGAAACCCTCGACGTATGTTACAAGAATGTGTTACCAACATCGGTGAAAGATAAACGGATGGCAAGCAATTTGCTCAAAAACCTTATGATTGAGAAAAAACAGCAATCGAAAGCAAATTTCCAAGAATATGAGCTAACAAAAAGCCCAAAGAAACCAAGAAATAATACTGTGCTTTAATAAGTTTTCAGAAACTTTTAATTAAACAAGCGAACAAGAAAGCAAAAGAAAAAATAGCATATGCAAAATATTTCCTTTTCTTTTTTTTTTTTTCTTTTTTTTTTATAAGCAACAGCCACGGGTTTCAAGTCATAATATGTTTGTCATTCGGTTTATAGCATCAAGAAATACGCAGCAGAAGTGTATATAATTTTGATTCGTATAATATTCTTAGCCGACTTAAAGCTATCATCTATCCATCGGCTATAATATCAAATTTATGGCATGCATTAGTTGGAAGTTGATCGAAAACGTTTCGATGGAAAAGAATTACCCGCAAACTTGCGTAGATGAGATGGAAAGAAGCAAAAATGATTCCGAATTAAACCATATTCAGTATTAGGCGAACAGACCATATTTTTATATCTTTTGCTAAAATTTTTTTATATTTTTTTATATTTTTTTTGTTTACAATTTTACAAGTTTACAAACTTGAAGAGAATTACATTTCTTTTTATTTTCCTTCACCTCTACGACTAACTTATTTACATTCAAATAAACCGAACGAATAAATAAAGAAGAAGCAAATTTAAAGTCAGTTTAATGAAATAAAGAAATAACTACTAGTAATAAAAGCCAAGAACAGAGAAACTTTATGAGATATTTACAAATATTGATTAGAAATTTTGTTCTTTTTCTCTCTAACTTTCGACCCAACAACTATCGGAGTGTAAACACAATAGATCAATAGTATAAGGACTATATGGAAGTAGCATGGAACATTTTAATAAACATTTTGTCCACATTTCCGTTAGTTGGAAATGAGGCAAATAAATTATTTTTGTTTATATGTTTAGGTTTACATGTTGACATCAGTGTTGATTACGTACACTTATTGTTGGGGACGAACAAAAATATTTCGAAATTTATTGGCTTCGGCAAAAGTTTAAAAAGCATAATGATAAGCAAACGAAGGAGGAAGGCTGTCCTTGCCTTATGACGAACTTATTATTGATGGTCTAACAAAGTCATTTGTCTTGTTGAGTCTAATTAATATTTTTTTAGAAATTCTTTAAATAAAACTAAAATAAAAGAAAATAACAAATGAACAAATGAACGACTTGACTCCTAGGGCGGTCATCTCCCTTCTTCAAAACTATAGAAAGTGCAAGGGATGATGTATGTATGCCGGCATTAATTATTGCATTGAGTGGTAGATGATTACTTCAGCATTTCTAGGCTATTGAGCATTCACACCTTATGACTTATAAAAGTCGGCTGTCATTTAATTTAGACTTTGCAAGTAAATCGACAGATTTGTTCAGATTGTTGCTTACTTTTGTTACAAATGGATTTAAAAATTCAATATGCCACAACTCTGTACGATAATGAGTGTACGACGAAGAAGAAATTCTTATGGTTAATAGCAAAAAAATATCCCGCAGCTTTGCCAACCATTTATTCTTCTATGAGTCTTTCAAAGACCAACATCTCAAGTGTAAATGACACTTAAAAGTGGTCCAAGACGAAAATTGTATGATTGTTGTTTACAGGAAGAGAAAAAAAAAAAAAAAAACGAAAATACTTTTCTCATTTCAAGTGCTGGCTTATTTTAAAATTATTCTGCCATTTACCATGGCATGAAATTTTTATTCGTAAGTAACTAAATAAATAAATAAATAAATAAATAAAATTTTTTTCTTTAACACATAACGCGTAACAAATTATTCAAATATAAAAAAACCCTGAAAATATATTTACTTATAAATTTCTTCCTCTTTGTTTTCATGCAATAAAAACACTTTGTTCTTATTAGAATAATTTTTATGTTCAACACGGTGAACAAAGCCATAAAATCTGGCTTTAATAAGATCTATACGTGTGTGCCGCATTCAAACTTAAATTTAGTCTTAAGGGAAATATTAAAGGAATTGAAAAAAATTATAAAAAGAGAAAAATGGTGAAAAGAAAGGCAAAAGTAGGTGCGAAAAGCTACGAGGAGAAGGGGAAATGACAATAAATTTTGTACTTCGCACAAGCTCCCTCCCCTATGCGCTGAGTAGAGTAATGCAAAATCTTTTCACGCTTTCTAAATTCTGGTACAACAGACTCGCACAGAATGCACAAATACAAAAAATAACTTCTTTTTAGGCGAAACTGATTACTTTTTTTCTTCTTTTTTGGAGACAATTAGATATGTCTGTTAATGTAAGCATTTTTTTAGAAGGGAAGTGGAAATTTTTTTTATTTTTTTCTTTTTGATTACCCTGTTATGAATTCAAGAATAAAAGGGTCTGTAATTATAATAATTTAGTAACTTTTGGCTCTCACCTGTCTTCACAATTAATGAAATGCAAAGCAATTTATAATTGGAAAAAATTTCGTGTCCTATAGATAATTTATGGTAACTTTGCTTCAAGAATGGAAAGCGATCGTTGAAAACTGCGCATTAGATATTTAAAGTGCTTTCAATTTTTGTGTAGGTTTGGAGAAAAAGAAAACCAAAAAATATACTAAATACGTTTTCGAATAAGCGCAAGCTAAAACGATATAACTTAACAAGGCCGTGTCTTAAGTACCCTACACCACTTTTGTTAACGTAATTCTGCGCCCATCTTCATCATAAGCCATTTAACATTATACCTGTCATTGGCATATATCAAGGCCGCTACTTTCCCTCTGGGCCTATACATAGATCTAGATGCAAAAAAAAAACAACAAATAGGCTTAGTCCAATCTTATCATGACAAATTTATACGACAATTCAGTAGTTTATACGAATTTTCACTATATCCAACTTAAGATTGGACCTTGTCATCATATAAAAGCTTATTTCTTGCAAAGGGTTTTATATAGCAGAGGGTTTAAAAACGATCCCATCCTATCCATGTTTTCCACATGCGTTTATAATCATATGTCAAAATGCTGTTATACCGATGTTGTCGCTGTATTTTATAAATGAAAAGTTCTCCATAGAACCTCTTCTTGAATAGGGGTCCGAGGGGTGTATGAGGGGCGTTGTCGAATTTAAAATTAATCAACATTATGTCTATTACGAGTATCTAAAGGGTCTTTATATATTGTTTATAAATTACGAAATTCGCTTTTCTCGGATACGATTCGTATCACTTCACAATGAGCAAACATTGGTATACGTAAACGTTTATACGAAAAATCGAGCACACTGGGTTGAATTTATCAGTCTGTAATCGTGGCAGAGTTGCTAAAAATTCAATCTGTAACAGTAATAGTATTTCAGCATTCAAATTTGATGTGAAAATTTTGTAAGGCATGGAGCAATTTTTTGAAGCCCTCGCTGTATAACCGTTCCTCCAGAAACTGAATTTTGGTATAGTAAATGATGATGGGGCTTATTTGCAGCTCTGTGGAAAAGCGTGATACGTCTGATTTTCTAAAAAACCCAACAAAAAACGTCGCACAACCTTTTCAAAAATTTCGGCCGTTCCAATGAATGGATTGCATAGCCGAACGTTCTTGAATGAAGTTTTTTGACGTGAAATTGATGCTATCACGCCATCGGCGTCACCTGCCACACAACTCGCGATGCAATTGTTCTATTACCTGAAAATATTAGCTTAGTTGTTGAAAGAATCCATAAAATCATCATCATTGCTATACTTGCGCCTCTTCACGTACGTTCAGGCTTAAGACATTAGATATTGCAGCCCCCTTTAAAATCTTTCATAATTTAATTATCGCAGCTTAAACTTAATGAACAAGTAAACAAAAACGACTCCACGAATTGATTTTAAAGTGTTGAGAATTCCGTAAGCTGTATGTAATTTCTTAATTGGAATATCAAAGACAACTAAGACGATCCATAGATTTAGTCAAAATTATGACAAAATCGAAAAACTGAAATGGGACGTTCGACCACAGAAAGTGTAATGAATGCATAACAATATTATTACATAGTCCCACAAATAGGCTACTGGTACATCGGCATACATATATATTTTACCCCACACTTGGAATGGCTATGGTGTGCTGAGTATTTCTAAATTAAACTTTGGCCAGGTTTTCTTATAAAATTAGTTTTTGTATAAATGAGAGCATACTTGCACATGAACCTATACCACGGGGGAAAAACTAGGCTTTTAGGGGGTGTGAGAGGTGCCGAAACTCTCACCTCCTCGTGGCGAATCTCGATAGCATACAGCCCACCATGTCAGAGGTTGCATCCGGCGCAAATGTATCTTGCAAAAAGGGTAGTCCGGTGTTGGCTAGCCGGGATTGTATGGTCGATCCCAGATAAGTGTGACTATATCGCGTAAAGTAAGGCTAAAAGCTTTACACACTAAATTTAAGCTCGACTTGCTATCCATCTCTAGGAAGTTCTTAGGAATGGATTCTTGTAGCTGTGGTAGCAAGTTCTGACTGCTGTGTACAGCCCTTCGGGGATATCATGATGGGTTTGATTTTCGTCATTCCTAAAGCGAGTGAGAATTAAAGTCGTGATGATAGGCCTCACACAACAAATATATCTGCTTTCTCTAGCTGCAGTTCAGGGCCCTAGTTTATAGGAATTTTCTAACCTTCTGGAGAACGCCAGTTACGCAAAATTAACTCGTGTACCATCGGATGCCGTGAAGTGAGGTTTTATAACAAGTACTCACATTAAGCTTAATCTCTACATTATCTGTTGTACTATATGACATTAATACGCTTGTCTACCAAGTCACGCTTACATAATTGAAAGAAAAAAGAAAAAAAAAACAATCTGACGAACATGAAGAGATTCACTCAGTCAGATTTAAGTAAGTGTCCTGCAATACACGCCACATCTCTCTCACCCTCAAAATGTTATTATTTTTTTTTTTGTTGACTTTGGTGTTACACAGGACTGATTTATGCATGTTTTACTGCTGACAGCAGTAAGTGCAGTTAAGCTAACTTGCACTAAAACAATGCTAATAGAATACATACGTTCCAGCTGTTCTTGTTTACTCTTCTCATTAAGTGTCCTCATGCTTGCAGTTGTTGTCCTTAACATTCGCTATTTAAACTTTTTGCTTTACATGCTTATATACTAGTGGGTATGTTCGCAGACACAAGCACGCAGATACATTTTACTAAATATAGTTTTTTTGTTTTTCTTTGCACCTGCACCTGCACCAAGATAAGGAATAATAATACATTTTGAACTTTTTTTTCCATTTCACTTAATGCGTGTATTTGCACTGTAAAATAAGTCAAATTTTAATGGCAATAATGCCCTGAAAAAATTTGGAGAATTAATTCTATTTATAACTCAACAACTAATTAGCGACGACAAGATTTGTATGCGAAAAAAAATAACATACTTTTTCTAATATCTTGTGCACTTTGTTTACGCTTTTCTTTGTTAGCAGCGTACGTAACAACTATTACAAGGTCGGTCATGAGCAGACAATGATTGCGATACACATATCTTTCAAAACAATGATATCTGACATAAAGAAATCTTTACAAAATGAATTGCAAACATATAGTAACATGAGTGAAATAAAACATAAGACAGCATAATACAAAAGTTTTGGTTTTCAAGGAAATAAAAGAAAATTAAGTAATACATGTGTATCATGTCTTATAATATTTCTTGTTTGGGTGGGAAGCCAAACGTTCGTTATGTAAGATGCAATTTTCAATTCTTTTAAGTTCTCTCTCTCCCATTAAAATAAGGAAAGCACAATAGATTTGTAATTCTGTTTATAAATAATATAGAAATATGCGTCACATATCCTTGCGCGTTATATACTGAATTAATTTAGCCATGTCAGTCCGTCCATTCATTGATTCACTTATCTGGATACAATGAAAATGGAATGGAAAGAGAAAGTTGGCAATCAATCTCCGATTGCCTTTAGCCAAATTACGAAATGTCAACTGGTCTAAGACTACGCGTAAATACAGCCGGCCCCGCAATAAGTGGTAGACATATTTCAAATAGTTCTTTCGAAAGTTGCTAGAAAACTGTGCACAAATCTGAATAGACCAACTCGTGGAGAATGAGTAGAAAACGAAACCGTCTATTTAGTGAGGGACTTATCCCTAACAGATTCTCTTTTCAAAGACACAATTCAATTGTTTGTTCTTAAATACGTTGTGTTGTTTGATTACAGCTATGATGCATCGAAATCATTAAGTTGAAGTTTCTTTGTCGCAAGAATAGCTTTTGAGTTAAAAAAGTGAAAAAAAGTGAATCCCATAGGTAATATACACAAAAGGACATAAAAGAATTAATTTTTTCTGGCGCAATCATAGCTCATAGTCGGTGAAGCCACGCCTACTTTGACGATAAACGGCAATGATGAAGTGAATCGTCACTTCTCTTGACTTCATTTCCTTGCATTCCTTGCTTTACTTACTGATCTTACTGATCGATTCAATGTTTTTCATATGACGTGACGTTCATATGACGTCACTTACCGAGACGTTTACAACTTTGTTTAAATTCGGCGTAAAGCCATCGCAAACGAAATGCGTATATTGAGGAACAGTTTGCATTATTTGGAAATATCGATGCAACATCTCTGACAAACCCAAAAGCCAAGACAACTCCAATAAGTTCCACGATATCACTTTGAGAGGAGCCAAGAAAACGACGTTTCTAAAGTAAGACCCTACAAACATCAAAAGATTTTCCAAGAATATGTAAATATCGGCACATCCACAACAGATGCGGATGTTTGGAATTCACATTTTATCCAAATACCTTTGTCGATTACTTGGTTCTCTTCAATCTAATTAAATGATATTTTAGGTATATGTGTTTTTCTTTTCTTTTTTTCTTTTTAAGAAGATTTACATTTCTTGCTTAAGCCCTGACGTAATTTTAAGTGTTTCTCGAAACTCTCGTTGTACACAAAAGTTAAAACAATAAGTCAACGAAAAAGTTCGTGGCATTTTTATGCCGCGTAAGTGTGACAATATTAACCTTATCTCTGCTTTCTGAAAAATTTCACTATATATTAAAAGATTATTATACTTCGAACACAACAGTAGAGCTTTGCAATCTTGTCAAAGCGTACATAGTGTTCATAGGAAAGATGCTTTATGAGAATCAATAGCACAAAACCATTTCCTCATTTCCATTGCTAAAAGTTTCGATGGTAAAGACGAGCTTACTTCTGGTTAATAAATCGTTGATAAGGTTGACGAAACTTGAGAAAAAAAGCCGTTTCAAACCGTTTGCATAATCCTCAATAAAAAGACCGATGATTTTGGGTACCACGTGAGGTAATAGCGGAATGAAATTCACTGATAATACGAAACAAAATCGAGTTAGTTTTCGATCTCAAAATTGTCGCTTTCTGTCGACAAAATGTCGTAGCGTGCCCCTCTTTAATGACTCGACAGGAAATGCGAAAGCTTGGTTTGAAAATTTTGATGCATGCTTCATATAGTCCGGTCCTTCTCCTCTTCCGACTACAAACTTTTTTCGTTGTCTACACATACTGCCTGGTGACTTAAAAAGAAGCCTATGAAAATCGTTTTTTTCAGCTTTTCGCCTACAAAATCAAGAACCTCCACAGCGATAACAAGAAAGAAAGTGGGAAAGAAATCTCTAATAAAAGCCAACCTATTTGCCTTAGTAATGTTCATTGAAAAGCAGAATGCAAGAAGAATGTGCTTAAATCCTAGCGAGAAGCCACCACGAATTTTTTCTTTTCACTAATATTAATGCAATTTGAATATTCTGTTTTCCCTTAAAAGTTAATGTGTATATGTACAACAATCATATATGTTTGTGTATATATATATATATAAAATATATTAAATATACGTACGTATATGCGTCTAAATAAGTATGTATGTGTGTCCTTTCTATCTTCTTTTGGTTGCATTTCAAAGGCAACGAAATAAATTATATAGTTAGACTGCATACAGCTTATTGTTTCCATGCATCCTTGGAGTCGTTTCATTCTCTTATTTTATGACGAGGAATATCACATTACTTTAAAGTGGAAAAGTTAACATTAGCGAATTTTTTAAAAGCAATTAAAAAATGCATTTCAATGAATATTCAATTTCTTTTATAATTAAATAATTAATTATATTGAAATAATCCACGCATTCCGCTCCCTCATAAAGTTAACCATTCCGTCCGTCCGTATTCATCGGATCGGTTCATCCGCCTTTCAGCCGCCAACATTAGTCAAGGAATAATGAAACTTCTTTACTAAGCAAGGATAGACAGATGGACATAAATACCTAAGTAAATTTATCAAACCTAAAATATATTATTCGTTATATTTCTCTTCTGAATAAATAAACGTAAATATAATATTTATAGTTCGTATATTCGTATACATCCATATAGTTTCAGTTACGTAAGTTCATATAAAAAGTACGCGGTTTCAGGTAACTAGTTACATGCCGATTAAGATTTAAAATCTAACATGTCTACACAAACGTGCATTGAACGTAAACCATAGGGCTAAATTACAAGGTGACAATCAGATTGTCTGCCTTCTGCATTTTCGCGACATATATGTATAGCGTTAAGGGTAGCCATGAAAAACTACGATTTATAGTCGAAAAAAGGAGATATAGTGAGATTAGTTTGCGGAACGTGAAAGAAAATCGATGGTCATAAATAAAATTGCGATCAGCAGGCCAACGTTAACTAGTAAATCCGGGGCATCGCATTTTCTAACTAATAATATAGTTAAGGGCGTTTTTTAACACATACTTGACAGAAGGGGTTGCATTAACATTTATCTTTCTTTATGAATTACAAACAATTGTAGATACTTTACAATCCAAAGTAAATATATAGTCATGTCCGTCTTTTCATGCTTTTATTTTGTCGCCTTTTCTTGCAATATTCGTAGAAAAAACTAAGCCAGTTAGGTGACTCAGAGCTTTTATACTCTTAGCTGAGTTCTGCTCATCTACCCGATGAGCAAAAGATTAGAAAGTTAAAATTAAACGGGAACATTTACTAGACCTATCTACAGTTACTGATGGAAATGCATGAAGCACTGCTCATCAATAGTGCGCATAGTTGCATTATAGTTGTATTACAATGACGGTGAGTACCGAAGATTTAAATAAAAGCGCTTGAATAGGGAAAAACTCACTTCATAAAGTATATATATATATATATATATATATATATATGTACATATACTCATAACATATGAACTTTCTCGAGCAACAAAAGATTCCGATTCAATCGAGTGTTTGTTCGTCCTTTCATCGGTCTACATGTTGTTTATTTTTTTTCTACCCGTCACAGCTACAAGAATTGTTACAAACAAACAAATTCCATTACATGTTACACATTGTAAGGATACCCATCAAGTTTGACCATATTATGAAAGCGCCTAAGGTGTAAATACTTCACTAAAGGTCTGACTTGTCCATTTCTAACTACTCTAATACACTAACAGATTGCTTTGGAATACGCTTGTATTCGTTTTAGAGCAAAAACGAAATGATCTTGCAACAGGTACGAGATTGAGAACGATTCGTCCAAAAAATTGAACATTCCGATAATGGTAAAGTTTTTGATATTAGTTTCGCATTTGACTGCAGAATTATATATTTTCTTATCGTTTTATCCATCATAGCACAATGTGCGAAGAGTGAAACTTGCGATTCGATCTTTGACAGATGCAGCAAATGGGGGTACTTTTGACAAAAATATTCTGGAGAATAGAGAATGAGGAGAAAGAGTTTTTAATCATCGAAAAAATTACAACAGATTTGAAAACTTGATACACGTTTTGCTGGAAATTCGATTTTTCAAAACGACCAATAACGATAACGATAACAAGGTCTTTCAAATAATATTTTCTATTGCAACGCATAGGATATTTTCGAAAAAAGTGAAACCATACAAACTATACCTCTCTTCAATCGAAAAACGAACTTTTCCATTCCAAATAGCCGTCAGTCACATAAAAATCAATATTTTTCATAAATCCCAAGTCCCTCTTTAGTTATAGACACGCAATTTATATATATACATATATATATATATATTTTTTTTTTAGATTGAAATCTGAACAAGTTAGACTGCGGGTTTGCAGAGACCATTAATTGCAAAATGTCTTTTGACAATGGCTTTGGTGTGGTGGGTATATTTTGTTAAAATAATTTACTTATGTACTTGATAACTGTCTGTAGCCTTTCTTTACACGTAAACGGGATTGACAAAAAAAAAAAAAAACTTTTTTCACGCTGTTACAATGACGTTCCACCATAAACTTGAAAAAGCAAATCTAATGAATAAAAACTTCGAAGTCTGTCTGTCAATAATTTACTGGCTACAGCAATAGGTGGCTTCACCTAATATTGGGAAGAAATATTTTCTAAACCTCTTTAAAAGTATGAAACGAAAATAATGGTGATCGGTCAACAGCACGATAAGTTGACGGTCGTCCTCGACACATGCAGGTTTTTTATTAAGGTTGCATTCATTCAATCCTAGCATATGCATATGTCGTATGCGAGACATGTCTTTTGAATTTCTTTCACGCTTGAAAACACTTAAGTTCGGATTACTGGGATAACTACATTCACACACACACACACACACACACACGTGGGATTTGCACTGCCACCAGCATTTTTTATATAAAATTAATTGAAACGCATACTGAAGCTTATTGTTTTTTTTTTTTCAACTCTCTCTCTCTCTCTTTGTATGCCCAGCAATGATACCATAAAATAGATTTTTTTTTTTTTTATTATATAAATATATAAATGTTTTTCAATAAATCTTCAACTTGTTTAGATAAAGGAGACTTCAATTTGTTCATAGGAAACAAATGAGTTTTTATATCCTCAACACGTCGCACGATAGCCATTCCAATGGCGATACCTAAGGATATGTAAAGATATGTTGACACATCTCTTCAATAGATATACATCGAACTTGTTACACCTTAATGCGTAGGTTAATTCGTAGAAAATCTACGGATTACAATAACGCCAGTATAGTTAGCAAATAATCTAAATTCCGATATGTATTTTGCGTTATTTCCTCAACGATTCAAAGAATTTTAAACGTCTTTTCAATATAAGATAATAAACACTTACAAGTTCCCTTGTGCTTGTATAGATGATTGGGGATTACTTTACCGAAGAGTGAGTGAGTGAGTATTTTTAAGAAAGTTTTCCACAAGACAAATTTTGTTTTTGCTCAATCAATGGTGTCGAGCTTATAAGAGGCACATATTGTCTGATTCACTGATGCGTGAAGCATTCAGCAACAGGTTATTAATTAATATTAAAGCAAATTCATTAGCCAACTAGACTTTCATATCTACGGATTGTGATAGATGAAGTATTTAGAAGAAGGACCAAAATGCAGATTCATTCCTTACTTTAGTGGCTTGCTCCTCCTCCTCCTTTTAACTGTAACTGTTTTTTGACATTTGTATCTTTGTAAATTGACTTTACGGTAACTGCTCTACACTAAGATTTACTCTAAATGCGATTACGGAAAAATTTCTTTTTTCTCTTTATCTATCATTTTCTTTTCTCTCTTTTTCATATTTATCGCCGAACAATGAAAGCAAATTAAGATTGTCCTTTCATTGGTAACATTTAAAAAAGTTTGACTAACGAACGATTTTTGTTCGACTTAGCTATATTTCTGTCCGTCTCCTTTGAATGTTGTTCGAACACCACTTGTAGTAGGAAATTGAGTGAATTGGCTTATGCACCTTTAATTGGTTGGCCACAGATTAAGTTTGAAAGTGAAGTAATCGAATCTGCTTCGTATTTAAATATAAAATTAAGGATTTCGCACATATTTGTTATTTGAAGAGAATCATGTAAAAATGCGAAAAGAAAACAAATGTGAACCGCTTACAAAGATGTTCGTATTAGACTGATACACAACTCGAATACGCAAATTATAAGAATTTTGAATTAAAACTTGATAAAAATCTTAGCCAAGACCTAACCTAGGAAAAGATGGAGTAAAAAAAAAAAAAAACTCTGTCAGAGATTTACCTTAAGTCGAGCATAAGTTCTTCTTGCTTTTTTAATTCCGCGTAAGAATCTTGTCTTGTCTACGTTATTTTTCATTTTTCTTACGTTTTTCTTTCTCTTTCAATACGAATTTAACAATTTTCATGCGATAATTTGTGGAAATGTAAGTACATTTATTATATACACTTTAATGTAGTTTCGTTGCCCGCACAGTCTATAACTGTAATTCTGTCTACTGGTTAAGAAATAGGAAAAGGAATAAACTAACTTAAGAAAAACTGCGTTATTCTCCCCCATCTTCGTTACGCTTTTCTTAAACTAGTTGCGAACTTAATTGAATTCTTTCACTTGACCTAATTGGGTACCGGAGTTTTTCTGTGGTATTTGTGTAAGTGTTTTAATTTTACCTTAACACTTTTCTCCTTTTCTCTTTTGTACAAATTCTTACAAATAATTTCATATTAGCAGTTCCCAATTTAAATTTTTTAAAAGGGAAGAACAACTCTTTTCTTAGCAGCTATAGAGCAAAAAACTAAAACGCCGCATATTCAGAGAAAAAAAAAAATTATATTCGATTCATGGCGAGTTTTATAGTCGGCAGTTAAATCCTAGTTGACTATTCTCCTAGTTGGCTATGGCTTAAGCTTGGCTTAATTTCCAGTTCGCTTTCACTGTGCTTGGGTAAGTTAATGGTAAGACTCGTGTGAGTTTGTATATGCTTTTTGGCCTTATTATGTAGAACTTCATTAAAACGAAATAAAAATAATATAATGGATTAGTTGAAGAAATCTCATATGTGTCTGCGAGTATAAAACTGTAATGAGATCACCATAACTAATATTTTCAATAAATTTCCTAAATTATAATAAGAAAAAAAAAAACTTTAACTATTAAGGATAAACATAAAACAACTTTGTAAAGATAGTCTTTAAATATTTTGATGTGAGATTCACACAAGTGTAAGATCAATTAAAACACCCTTTAATACCCCTATACATTAGCCAAAACAGGATCGTGTAAATTAAAGAGAACAAATAAAAAGAAAAGAAAATCAATCAAGTGTTTGAGTACAGCTCTAAAGGTAGGCGTGACTATAACGAATGCATTTGCTCTCGGCTCTAGAGGACGTCATCAGACTGAAACCCTTGAAGATTTTACCGAAATGGATAACGGTGATGTTGTGGCTGTACTAGAATGCAAGGAGTAAATCGTACTTGTTTTAAGAAATGGTAGTAGAAAAAAAAAGGGGAAAAAATGACAAACGTCATAAACTAAATTGTTAACAGGTTTTGTGACGATGATGCATAAGTGCCTGTGTGTTTGTGTGTGCATGCCCGTGTGTTTGCGTGTGTGTGTGTGTGCGTGCGTGCGTAGGGACGACCGTAGGCAATGACGTAACGGGCCAACAGATACATGGATGTAGACTAACGAACAAAAGAGTAATACCAACGGACCATGAGACTGTTAGTTAAGACACGCCGTTAATTAATTACCATTTTTATACCATTTTGTGGGTGTAACTGGGTTAGCCAGGCAGTACACATAATACCCAAGCTCTACATACCATCACAACTTACTGAAGCGATTGCGGATAAAGATCCAAATTTTTGAGATTGACTTAAAAGTTTACGTAACCAGGATCCGCCCTAAAGTGTACGCGGGCTTCCCATACCTTAATATTTCAAGTCTATCAAGCGCTAGTGATGCAAGCAAGATGAATAAATTTGTGATTGACTCACTTGTAGTAGAAAAATGTGCCTTATGTGCAAACAATATGCAATTTCCAATCCTTCGTGCTTCCTCATTATACACAAAAGTTGTTCACTTAAATAGAAAATATATTCCATGTAAGTGCGCATAACCATAAATGTCCTCTTTTCTCAAGGAGAAAAGAAAAAATACTGTAAGTTTCCTTTTTTCAATTATGCAGGTTTTGTGGCTTTCGCGCTAAACGCCGCAAGCGCTGAATGATGAAAACCAAAGAGGTTAACAAAATTAATGAACATTTTATAACAATTTAATCAGTAACTTTTACTCAAGTCCTACAGTACGACATGATTTCAATATATAATTACGTTTTAATTAAAAAACTAAAACTATCTCAACGGCATTTGCTTTAATTCTTTTAACGGCTAAAGAAAAATACTTCTTTTTCGAAACTTCATTCATTTGCAACAGCGAAATCGTTACCTGTTGCCTGCATTTATATAAAACGATTCCACACGTCATTTATTATCGCCGCTTTCACCCTCTATTCGACAAGCATTCCCCAGACGCTTACATTCAAGAATTGCAAGTGTAAAAGCCCTTATGGAGGCAGAGACAGAGATCGAAATTTTCTTATCGAACGGGCTGAGCTCTTCTACACGCAGTAAATTATTGATCAAACGATCTTCAACGTTTTGTAGTTTACTTGTATTTTACGGGCTGAAGCCACTATAACAGCCTAGGAAAGGGTTTTTGTTCACTTCAGTTTGGACAAAAGGGGAGGTAATAGAATGAGAGCGCTTGAGAAAGTTATCCATGATATATTTCAGTTTGTGTGATGGATGAATGAGTATTTGGATGAAAAAGTTCGATTGTCTGGACAGTAGAGAGCATATAGTTTAAAATAACTTACTCTCTCGCATATTTCATCAGAGAATTTTACATTAAGGACAACATAACACATTCGGTGAGAAAAAAAAAAATGAAAATTCTTTCGTTTATGCTGCACACCGTTTTACAAAATCGTGTTTCGAGCAACGCGCATTTAAAATGTCAAGTATCAGTATATTGCCGTACAATAACAATATGCGCAAAATCATATTTTTCGATCATTTAAAACTTTGCCACGCCCACGACCATCCATTTTATATCATCCTAAACGCGGAATGGGAAATAATTTGCATAAAATTATCAAATGTTACAAGGTATGTATGAGCCGGAGCGATTCTTAACTTTGCAAAAATGTTGCTACATGGTGAGGTTTGGAAAATTTTACATTCTCACACTGTCTGTATATAATTTCACTTTCAACCTTTGTTTCTATTATTTTACCTAAAACTTTTCATTTTTTTGCTAATCTTCAAAATATTCATTTCATAGCATAGGGTCATCACATAACAATAATAAAAAAAACGGCAATAGAAATCGACATAAATGATCTTTTACTTTAGATATTGATTCGCACCATTGTTATTCCAAAATGATTCCATGAAAATATGACTGCCTATGGACATCACCACCAATTTTTGCCACTTTACCGCGTAAATCTTCACGAACGATACAAAAAATCTGGGTAAAGAAGATCATTGAAAGTTCGAGGTTTATTGGAGTGACCCAATGCTGGAACATAACCCAAACGACTTATATCGTACGATCTTGGATCGATGATGCGTTCACGTAGGCATTTTTGGAGATCATTAAACTTTTCCCTCAATAAATTGATTTTATCAGAAAATATATGGCGTGTTGCGCCATTTTGCTGAAGCCGCTTATAATCCAAGTCGAAATCATTTAATTTTTGCCACAAAAAATCAGTTATCACGTTTTCTCTAGCCCTCTCCATTGAGGGCAACTGCTTAGCTATTTTCATTTTCAAAAAAATAACATTTTAAGCCCACAAACCGCACCCAATAGTTAATTATTGTACACGTAAAAGCCCTTTAAAGACATCACCAAAAGGGGAATAATTCTTATTCACGAAATCATTTAATCAAATATGAGTTCCATCCCGCTCGGATTCATTATTTGCGTAATAAGTTTCAATAACTTCTGTACTTTTTACAACTATGTGCGCATTCATTGTACTCCATAAGTATATTGAAAAAACAATTGGAACCAAATCTCAATCAGAAGTCTGTCCTCTTTACGAAACTACAAATTGGACAGATGGCCGTATATTGCGAGAACAAATTACTTCGTTCGGTTGCGTAACGCAATTTCTCATCACATTTTCCTAAAAAAAATTTCTAAGAAAAAGTACAAGTCAATAAAGTAAAAATTTTGAATTTGCAAAGGGACAAATTTTCTGTCACAAATTTTTACAAAAATTTACAAATCAAAGGCAAATTTCGTTTAACTTCAATTTGTTTCGTTATAAAAAAAAAAAAGAAAAAGTTTTTCCTTTCGAAATGAAAAATTGCCTTCAAATATATACAAATAATTTCGGATAATTGAAGGAAGACGAAAAATGTGAACATACCACAAAGGACAGAAAAATATGAAGCGAAAAAAGAAAAAAAAAAACAACACTATTTCCATATATTTTGTGTATATTTGTGAGAAAAATCCTTAAAGGGAAAGTTTACATAACGTGTAATAACATGAAAGAAGGTAACAAATTCACAATTAATTTACTCTGTACATATATATATATATATATATATATACATAATAATATATATATATATATATATATATACATAATAATATATATATATATATATATATGTACATAATAATATATATGTATATATATATATATATACATAATAATCATAGAACTCATTTTTATTTAGTACTACATTTATCATTATCTGCTCTGACTAGTTGGTTACAAGTTTATCACAGATACAAGGATATATTCTCTCGTTGCGATGGGTCACTTGTCATAAGAGAAAATAATGATTTTTGTTTTGTTATAGTTTTTTGTGGTTTTGTATTTTGTTTTTTGTTTTCTTTTTTTACATTATATATGAGTAAACACAGCAAGATTGTTAAGTCACGCAAATCACAAACAAAAAATTACCTTGTGACTTGCGACACTGCGTCTCTGTTACTGTTGCTGTTTTTGCTGTTGCTTTTGCTGTTGCTGTTGCTGTTGTTCAAAATACTATTCCATCTAATATTCTATTCTATTTCTAATTTACAATTACGTTTATAAATAAGTCTTTTCTCCTTTTCATTATTATTGATAGGTATATGCTAATATAGAAGTTGATCTTGTGGGTCCCACATTTTAAGCGACACTAACCTTCTGTTAGCTAGATGTTCGATTCTAATGAAATTAACGCCAGCATTTAATTTCGTCGAGTTTGCTTTAGATTGTTTAAGTGGGACGATCTTTCAAAAAGACGAATCTAATCTCATTTTTCCTTAATAAGTCTTAACAACTAATGTAATGTGGAATTCATAGCCCAGACCAATAAAAGGTAAATAGGTGACAATCTTAAATCACATTTATTTACACTATTGCCGCTTTCTATCTCTGTTTCTATCTACATATTAAATGGAGAGTCGTTTAGTGTTCTGCTCAGCGAAAAGACGGAGATTCCACCATTTGAATACTCCATACGTTTCTGTACGGTATATGTATCCTGTCAGCTCCAACATTCGCTGTTTGGAGTAGATTCATATGTAACTACGTTTCACTACGTACCGAAGATACGTAATGTCTACCATTGCTTCAACTATGCGTGCTATACGTACGTATGTTATAATCGTAACTCTTTTTTTATTTAATATCGCATCTATCGCTACTCTCTCTGTACTGAATTTTTACGAATCTATTACTGACTTTGCCGTTTTTAGATTCTATTTTACAAGTAATTTTATTAATCTTCTGCCCTTTTCATGGTTCCTGTTATTGTTCACCAAAAAAATTCAAACTTTTAAGTCTTTTTATACCTATTACCGAAGCATTATATTCATTTTCTCAAAACGTTTGCAATACACACAAGGAAGCTTCACAGCTTAAACAAAGCACATATAGACGGACATGCTTAAATCGATTCAGAATTTGATGATGACCAAGAATATCTATACTTGGCGGGGTCTCTGAAGCTTCCTTCTGGGCGTTACGAACGTTTGGACAACGTTTCATCCTTCGATGATGGGAAACAAAAAATAGAAAAAAGCAAACTAAAACTGACGTCACATAGCCCCAAGGAAGTAGTTCTATATATTGATTGTTGCATCAATTTCGAAAAGACGGGCTGAAAATAATGAGCTCGGAAAGGAAAGCTCAAGTGATAATAATATTGATCGAAGCTATTATTGTTTTATGAACCGTAACCGAGATTCGTGTCAATTTTGATTTGGACAGTGGCTAAAACTATAATAATAATAACTTTTGCCCGTTAATATGTTCGTATTTTGGAAAAAGAAAATTCGAATGTATTTACGTGAAATGGATTTTCGTACTATTTTGCATAATGAAGTTAAATAGTAATCTTTAAAGAAACAATAAATTAAATGTTTACAGACGAAAATAGATCGTTTTTTTTTTATTTTTTTTTTTTATTTTTTCATAGATAAGGAATTAACAAATAAAAGGTAGAAGTAAAGAATTAAAGAATCCAAAGGCTTATCGAATCACAGCATCAGCAACATCAGCAGCAGTCCTTCGGCACAAAAGCTTGTAAATCTACTTCTCTAATCCCCCCAGACTAATTTATGAAAATAAGAAAATGAAACTTATTTTCCTATCGTCTATCTCTTATCGTTTCAATAACTTTCCTTGACATTTGTTAAGCATGTTATGCTTACATATCATATAAAGATGCTGGTGAATAAATTTATTTCCCATTTTTAATGCTTGTATATTTGGCTCGGAGTATTAAGCCATTTAGTAGGAAATTCTTTTCTCTTACTTTTGTATTCATTTATACTCAACTCAATACACAAAACACTTTGCATCAACTATTATATAAACAACAATAATAAAAAGCAAGTAAGAAAATTAAATTTGGTCCGGATCGAATCTTTGCATCAACTATTATATAAACAACAATAATAAAAAACAAGTAAGAAAATTAAATTTGGTCCGAATCGAATCTTTTATACCCATCACCGTCTACCCCAAAAGAAGACAAAAGAAGTAAAAGAACAAATTTCTCGTGCTCTAGATTAAGGAGCGGGCGCAGTTGATTTCGTTCATTTTCAAAATAAAACTTTTCCCCACAGAGGGATGTGGGCGTTATAGGCGTGCCTTCTGTATAGTTTTGGTCAATTCGGAATTCTACAAAGTTACGCAAACAAACGAATGGTCAGATGGACAGGCGGACATATTTAGGTGCATTTAAGGGTTATAACTGTCCAAGAATTTGTATACTTTATGGGGTCTTTGACGCTTATTTGTTATAAAGGTATTGAAAAAATAATTAAATTTTGATACACTACAATATTGGGTAGGCGTGATCAATTTTCTCCGGATGCTACAGCATCGCCCATAGAATATGCGTTGTAATCTTTGCACATTTATTTGCTACAGTTTATGAGTAAT
Organism: Glossina pallidipes; assembly: GCA_000688715.1. Lineage (NCBI taxonomy): Eukaryota > Metazoa > Arthropoda > Insecta > Diptera > Glossinidae > Glossina > Glossina pallidipes. The sequence goes on along the minus strand of KK499770.1, from coordinate 3,167,306 downwards.
GAGCAAAAAATCAATTTTTCAAACGGACAGACGGACATACATAGATCGATTTAAAATTTGATTTTGGTCAAGAACACATATATTTTGTGGCGTCTCTGATGCTTCCTTCGGGGTGTTGCAAACGTCTTCATAAAATGAATATACCCCTCATCCATCGGTGATGGGTATAAAAAGGAAAAGGTGACACTGTACATACCAAAAGCTGTTGCATTTAGTGCTAGTGTTTACCTCATTTAATATTGATTTAATTGTTGTTGCTGTTCATAGAATCAATTTCAAGGATTTGGTTTAAAAGAACTCTACAGTACACAATTTGGCAGAATGAATGTTTTCGGTATCTGATCCTGATACTAGTGTCATCTACAAATCTTTTTAAACAAATTTTGTAATACATTTCCAAGAATTGTTTTTAAGTTTATTAGAAAAATGACAAAAAGTCAATAATCTTTTGAATAAATAATTCATTCAATGCTATGTATGGTATTAGCACTTTTTGTAGCTTTACTATTTACAATAAGCAAATAGGAAACTTAGTTAGTAGCACCATCTGCCCTTAATTTCACTTTAAATTGTTTGCCGTGAAACTAGTGATTTTGAAGGAAACTTCTTTTCATAGTTAATGGTCATTGAGAATTTATTATACAAGTCAGAACGATGACATGCTTTACATTTGTAGTCCACCCCTTTTACAAGCATGAACTTGTGGTGCTCTTAAGATTAATAAACTGCAAAAGCAATTTCGAATAAACAAAACTTTAAATGTAAAACCTAAAGCAATTTATTTGTGTCTTAAAAAATACACGACAATTTTGACATATATATATATATATATATGATGATATATATAAGGAGCTATATATATATATATATATATATATATATATTACATTCATTTTACTGTACATATTCGAAAGCCTGGAGATGCATCAGGTTCATCGTTCAGTGTGCAATAGATAAGTAAACTTTTGCCATTAATCTTGATCTATGAAACAGCTACACTTTACCTTTTGCGCTTTACAGTTTGCCAAAAACAAAAAAAAAAAAAAACAGGTAAATAGTGTAATATGCTTAATTATCTACTTTAATTTAATCGCAATTTTTCACATCAACTACTTATGCCAAAATACAAATACTCGGGGAATTTTTTCAAGAATTTTTACAGATTTACAAATTTTTTTCATATAGTGACTTTTTCAAAATAAGGCGATATATAGTCGGTTCGTCTTTGATTCAGAACACCTCAGTATGTTCACCAAAGCGTTGCACAAATTGCGACCTGTGCCATGGATATCAGATGGACAGATGGAAAGGCAAACGTACAAACAGGCGAACAAGCAAATGGACAGAGGGACAGATGCACAAATGGACGGGCAGACAAGCAAGCGAATATATTGGTAAGTAAGGCTTTATAAGGGAGGTAAGTTTTTTTTATCTAAAAACAACTCCAAAAAAAAAAAACTTCAAAACTTTCATCATTTTGTCAATGCAAATTTACATAGTTTGTGAAATTGCAAATAAAATTACTTTCGAAGCGATGTAAGTCGACTTTTCGCAACGATATATTAGTACATTGAGCTCATTTCAGATCATCATATATATAAAGTTGTTTTAACCAGCTCTAAAAACGATAGCTTTGTAAATTCAAATCAATCTAATATTTACAAGCACTTAAAGTAAGCGCGTGTGTTAAAAAAAAAATGTAAAAAAAAAATGTGGTACAAGATCTTTACAGAACGTCAAGAAGATGGCTACTCGCCCATTCTGGCGAATTCTCTTTAGCATAAAAAAAATATGAATTCAAAATTATTGAATTCGTTAGGATGCACCGAAAACAGTACAAGGAGCTATTTTTCATAAGCAAATTGGAAGGCAACTTGTTAAGCATTCTATTCCGGTGGCGTTATGTTGGCAGCGACGCCACAATATACCGTTTGGCTGTCGGATGAGGCAAATTATTAAAAACAAAATTCGATGTAGGTTTGCCTTAAAAAAAAAAAAAAAAAATCTCTAATTATATGTTAGCGCGTTAGCTGACTTAAAAAACGTGCACTTAATAGAGATTACACGCTAAACACGTTGTAATTGCTTTCGATTGCCACTTGACCATTTAAATGACTGGACGGGTTGTGCAGTTGTTATGCGCAAATTAAGCACCAAACAGAAAGTACTCGCTTAATAATATACGTAAATTATATTAATACAGTCACAGTCGCTGCTAATAATTTACATTTAATTGAGTTTAGAAAATTAAATAGAACCGAATATAAGAGAAGTAAAGGTCAGTTTTGTTTTTCTGCACACTAATCAATACAAATATTTTATTAAACGTAATATTTCTGTTAACGATTTTTCGTCGCTTAATTAATTCTAAAAATATTCAGTGAAAATTAATGTAAATTTTTAAATTTGTTTCACTTTTTGATTTTTTCACAGTGTTTATGCATGCGTACGGACACGTACAGCCAGATATATACATATATATATATATATGCAATAAGTACAAGCATAACTAAATTCAAGGCTGACTTTAATTATGCGATAATTATGAAAAATGACTCTGTATAAGTTTGTTGGTCTTGTTCTTCTTATTATCCTATTGTCATTACTATTATTATTATTATTATTATTATTGTTTCCAGTTGCGAAGGCGTATTAATTAAATGGTTATTTTACTTATTGCATAGAACAGATCTTATGTACAATAATGTATTAACACGCATGTAATATCATCTGTAATTAGCGTAATGCAGAAATACATCAATACGTTTGCAACGTAATGAAGCTTAGGCCGATTAAATGCGAAATGAACACAAAACTGTATACGTACGGGGATAATTGCTTGTTATTTAAAGTGCGATTCTTTTTTAAGCCAGATTAAGTTTTCAAATTATCGATGATTAAATGCAATATTTGCCTTGTTATGAACCTCGTTGCACTTACCATTCCAACAACTAGGCTTTCAGTTTTTTCTTAGTTACACGCTTTTCAATTGGACGGGCGAAACCAAGTTTATATCTAATCATTTGATGACTCGCTCTATTAAATATCATCAACAAGAGTTATCTATCCACTATGACTTTTAAATTATTTATATATCAACCTAACAAGTATTTTTTACACAAATAATGTGTGATTACATACTTGCCATGTGATAAGCAATTACTAAGTTAATGTAATGTAGTAAGTGACAAAAGAAGGACGAATAAATGGGCAGACGGACTTATTTTAATTTGAGTGTCGAGCCATGATAGGCATAATGCACTTACGTTGTAGGGTGTTTGATGCAGATTTCTACGTGTTACAATTGAAATAACACTCGTCTAGTATAAGGTCATTAATTGAGAGATATTTACGACCAGTAACAGTTTGTAAATCTCAAAAGGATTCTTGAGAGAAAAAGGTTTGCATCAATCGATGAGATCATTGCAGAAATTCATCCATATTTTTAAAGTCTTAACAGGGACAGGTTGATTGTGTAGCTCCTGAAAGAGGTTGTCTTAACGAATCGGCTCAAGTTTTATAGCAAAGAGAAAAAGTGACTATTTATTTTCCCCCGAAAATATTTATTTACTCATTATTATCTACTTTGTCCCCTTCAAAGCAATCCTCCTTAGATATAATACATTTCTGCCAGTGCGTTTTAAAATCCTTCAATTCGTTACTATTCATACGAGTGGTATTCAAAAAATAGACCTACGTGATCCACTTTGGGCAAGTTTGATTCCATTGTTAATTTGCATTGTGAACCTATTTTCATCATGAAATAATAAGAATTAGATCTTTTTACAACATTGTAAGCTTTCGTTTTCGTAGTAACGGTTTTATGAGAGGGGGTCCAAAAAATTGCCACAGCCGAACCAAATTTTTCATACTAATTCAGAACGATGACAGCGAGTTTTGTCAACAAGTTTTGAAAATTGCAGTATTTTCCGATCTGACATAAGACACTATATGGGGAGTGGTTGAAGAAGTGGATCGGTCCTCACTATTTTCAACAGCGTTCGTGCTTGGTTTAAAGCACATCAGCGTACCAAATTTCATCGATTTATCTCACGAAACGGCAACCCATAGGTTGCGTAAAGTTTGCACAGACAGACATTAGACGGACGGACGGACGGACAGATCTATTCAAAAAATGATTTTGGATCGATCGGCATTATAAAAGGTCTATCTTATACCCTTCTGCGCATTACACACGTCCGCTCAAACTTAATGTACTCTGCGCTAGATATGGTGTAGGGTATAAAAATCAAATATTAGTCTTTTTTTAATCACTGGGCGGTTATTTATTTGATCCCAAAAAAAAAAAAAAATACGCAGCATCATTATAAACACTATGGTTATCCAAATTAATTCGAAATCTTCCGTACTTGTGCTTGTGTCCCGCTTTATAAAGAATTCGGACCAAAGGATCGCCCAAAGATGCTGTAAAATTTAAGCAAAACTATCATATCAAGCATAACTTCGCTATCGCAAGACATATGGTGCCTTCACTTTAAAAATAAAATAAACGATTTTCGTGAACTTTAAGAATTTATTTGCCTAAGAGTGCGTGTTTAAGCCCTAAGCGAAAAATTGTTTTGATATATTGATAGCTTTAATAGTAAAAGTTGTTTCCATTTATAGTTGCATTCCTTGCCCCCAGATCGATTTCTTTTTTCCTTACTACTAACATGTTTGGTTTTATCCACAAAACAAAAGTTTGCCATCAATTACAAACTCGAGATAAGTTGTATGGAGAGTTCTCTATAGAGCGCCACACTTGTGAAGGCAGCAACACCAACTACAACAATATATGTTAATGTATTTTCTTAAGAAGGTATAAATTATTATTATATATTCCATACTCTATCATCGCCGATGATTACTCTCTGATTTTATTATTACAACTATATTCAGGGAATTTATTCACAAGCAGCACAACAAACATTTCAACATGAATAATCACTACGGCCAAGGCAGTCTGCACGGACTTAAATCGCAGTGGAAAGGAGCATATTTGGTTGTTGCTCAAATGAGTGCATAGTCGGTAAAGGAATGGCAATACCCTACCTATTTGATCATGTACCCACTAAACTGCGAGAACTCCCTTTCACCTTTGTTTCTGATAGTCACGGTGTTATACGTATAGAGACATCGTTTGACATAGCATAATTTCGCTGAAACATCATTGTATAGAGTTTTAGTGTAAAATGCGTTTCCTATCAACGTGCACCATGGACACGTCTCGCGTCTTATTGGCGTAAATAAACGACTAAGTTATAGTTTTTGTTTTCTGTTTCAATTTTAATAAACTAACAATAGATGGAAGGATAGAGGCTGACTGCAATGTGTACCTTACATGGGCTATGCAATTCTTACACCCATACCCGTAATTGAATGACGGTTGCAAAGATTTTGCTTAATTATGACCGCGTCATAGTCCAGTTTTTACATCAAATTATTTATTCTTAACCATATCGATTATGCTAAAGGAAATTTCATAACTCAGTATCCTTCAAGTGCGTATCAATTAAATGAACATTCAACCACAGACCCACTTTTTAATATAACGATGCACAATCATTTTTTGAACCGATTTAAGCTTGTCTATGCATCAGTCCATATGATGTCTGTCCATGTATGTTTGCCTTCAACCTACGAGTCACAATTTAGAGATATTACAACAATATTTTGGACATTGACTTGTTTTGATCAACCGACGAACCCTATGGATAGAAGAATCGGACATCTTTTTTCAATAGGTGGCTGTATAATCGCGAAAACATTTCAAATTTCCAAAACTTCTCAACAAAAATCGCTGAACAATAATGGGCCAATTTTTTCAATTTTCGTTCCTGTGGAAAGTAAGGCTTTATACCCCAAAAAACTTTAATTTTTAGAATTCTGAAAATTTTTTTTTAAATAAACAGTGGTTTTCACGCACAGTTGCCTTTACTTCATTTAGACTTTTGTGCAGTAAACGTCGGTATGGAACCGAACAATTTATGTGAAGGAATTCCTGTTAACATTCCGTGCTGTATTAACTAAGTGATGACCTGGTCGGCAGTTCCCGCAAGGTAAGTGATACATGCGGTAGAGCATTCTCAAATCGCCTGATTATCTCCAAATTCTTGGAATATTTGAAACAACATGATACAGTAACCGCAATGCAATCGAAAAAAGTCCGATTCTCAAACCGATTTAACTCTAGATTAATGAAAGTCATCACTAAATGGCTAGTGGAAAATATGTACACATCCGCATCCCTACTTTAGGCTGACCTCGCCGAGTCTAATGAGGTTTATTAACGCTCGCCTACAATTTAGAAACGCGCCCAGGTTGCTGCTTGATAAGTAAAAGTTAAAGAGCATCGAAGATGATGAATTGAAGTATGGTTCCAACGAGTATGGTATATTATACAGATGTGTCTGTGTGTTTAACGTCTGCACCTGGCATGGAGCCTTAATCAGACGGGTTGCCTACAACCATTGGCAATCGAGAGGTAAGTTGATTGGCGACCCGTCAGGGAGAGAGACAGTCCCCATTGAAGGGGGCCTCGCTAATGGTATATTATATTGTCTCCTAACTGCCGATAAGGCCCGTGTCTACTACGAACTATCACAATCTTCGAATTTTGTTTCTGAATGGCCGTTTCCTAAACAGCTATCGTCTAAGGGCATAGATGACAAGGCTGTAAGTGAAAACATTCAGGTGAGCTTTTGAAGGGCTTTGATTTGTTGATGATTGAATTGAATATTTAAACTAAAGTGTGGAGAAAACAGATCCGTTCTATGCTGCAAGCATTCGCATATGCGCGCCTTTATCGTTCAATGAGTTTTTTCATTTCATTTATTCAATTTATAATCACGGTAATCACGATTCGGACATATGGAGTTATCTGCCTCACATTTTCAAGGCATACATAATATTTTCATTAAATTGCAGCGCTTTAATTTAATTAATGCCGGACTAAATGCAGCCGTATTGCAACTATCTTACGTACCATATGACAGTCCACATAATCATTAGCCACAAGTGTTGCGAACATATCATAACAGATGATAGATGTATGTGGAGATGTTTTCGTGTATCTTTACATACATGCATTGATAATGATAAGAATCACGTGTTAAGCTGCGAACGGTAAAATAAAGAATATGACGGGTGAATAACGAGGAAAGCTGCTGTGCATGACAATAATTTACAATTTCGTTAAATTCAATAATTCAGCCATGAACTGCACACATAAATACAGCGACAGAAAACGTGTGAAAAATACTTGAAACAAGACCATCTAAAGCCGAGTATATAAAAATTCGACCAAAGCCAACTATTAGATATCCTACATCACTTTATTTAACACTTTACTTTACTTATCATCGCTAGACAATGTTTTAGGAATTACACCGTCTTACCATACAAAGGTTGTGAAGGTTCCGAAAATATAGATTCATGTAAGCGAAGCTTACTCTTTGTATCACTGCTTTGTACAAATTTTCATCATAAAACCAAGAAAATAATCACTTGTTGCTTTACAAAGGCTATTGTTTTCTTTTTTGGGAAACTTTCTACCGGAGGACCATTCAAAAACGGTTCGATTCCATCCAAAATTTGCCAAAATATTATTTTTCGCCGATGTATATCGAATGAAAAAATTATTCGAATTTCGTTTATATAATAGAAAATGATTCGACTTCAAATCCGCTTGGACGTTGCATCGGTGATACAATCACTACAAGCGATATTCGTAATACCAGAAAAAACAAAAAGAAAAACAAAAAAAAAAATGGGAAAAAAGAACTTGTTACTAAACATGCTCGTCGTAAATGTATTAATTTACAAGGAAATAAAATAAACACAGAAGCCAATTTAAGTAAGACCTACGACGGTTCCATTATAAATATTTGTGCATAAAATATTTTACATTCACTAATTTAATTATGACGAAAAGAAATGAAGAAAAGCCATCTTTAGCACTTAATATCCGCGGATGAAAGCTAAAGTAAATATTATTTGAAATAATATCTTCAGATTTTTCTTCGAATTGCTCTTCTTTTTTTCATCAACAACTTCATTAATATTTATATTAACATGTCTTCCCAACTGTATTTCATTAAAATTAATTTATTAGACTTCCATGAAAATTGATTGGAAAGAAAGATGAAAGGAAAATTTTCGAGAAATTTCCCTCCCCCCCCCTCCTCCCGGCTCTTCAAAGCACCGTTATTTTACTTTATCCATTGCTGAAGCATTAAAGAATATATTAAGCGTGTCATTCCAATTGCATCACCCGGATACACAAATCGGAGATTAAATAAAACGTAAATACGATATGGCCGTCCATTTGTCCATTTACCCATTTCTCGTTATCAGCGATTTTCCTGATCGTAGAAATTAAGTACAGTAACTGAAAGTATGCCCATGTGTTTTCTTAAGTGGTAACCGGAAAAAAAGTTTAGAGGTAAATGTGACCAGCCCTCAAGCCCACAAAACTAACTATAATAAAACAAGTAAAAGAATTATGAAAAAATTTGAAAATCCTTAGTCTATTTTAGCCAACAAGTGAAGATTTCTGAGTTAATGTACATTTGCATTCGATTCGATACAACACTGCTTTTGATTGACTAACAAAAACGCTTAAGAATTATGTAATTGGTAGGTATTTGATATTAGCCCACCCATGAATGAAAATAACTTTGCTATTTGTTAATGTTTGCCATTGAAGAGGGACTTTTAAGTGGCCAGCAAAACGTAATAAGTGCACTTAAATGTAATAACTTCATGAAAGCTTAAAATATTTGCTTGTGTGTAAGTGAAAATATTTGAGGGAGTACTTCGTTCATCCGTCCTAACAGAAGGGATATCATATTTTTTATAAAATTATATTTTAAGTGCTACAATATTATCCATTTTGACAACATACTAAAATTCTTCTTTTTGATACGTGTTCCTTTCCCTTTTCTTTTTCTTTTTCTTCTGCTTCTTCGTTTCTTTCTTTTCGTTTCCCTTTTTTATGGAAGAAAATAAAATTCAATAACTTTGCTTCACAATACACATTCACAGGGATATCGCTTTTCTTACTAAATACATAGCCAGCAACAGTTTATCTCAGCTCTTGAACGCTCGAAAATTTGCAAACATACCAAACAAACCGGAAAAACAAACAAAAGTTTACGAGGGTACAGTTTTCTCTTTCATAGCGGTTCATATTAATACGATATGCAACTGTTTCGAGAATTTTATTACGTACCAGTAAAACAGCATACTAATCTTGTCACGACATTTGTTAGACTTACATATCGCATATTTAATACCTCATAAAGTGTAAATATCATTCTTTATGTTTATCTGTCTGTCTGTCCATCTGTCCCTTGACAACATTCCCAAAGCCACCCAAAATTCGCCACTTAGTGATATTCTTAAGAGTTTACACAATTTCCACATATTTAAAGAAGTAAAGAAATTATATTCGGCTGTGTCTGAATCTTTTTTATCTCTCAACTTTCTCTTAAAAAAAAAAATAAAAAAGAAAATTTGGTACAATTTTTTCCTTTGATGTTCAGGCACTGTACGTTCAGTCAGAGAATATTCGTGCGACAGCGAATATGTTATATATACATGGGTGGTGAAAGAGGTGGATAGACGGACAGAACGCGAAGAAACATGCACGTTGATTAAGAATATATTTATCTGTTAGGGTCTTCAGAGCTTCTGTCCGGATGCTGCAAATTTCTGCGCAATATGCATATGTATACAGATGTCTATACATATCCCGTCATTCAATGGTTGGTATAACAATAAGCATAATACGCTAATTAATAGTTTAACAAAAACTTTAAAATTTATAAAAAAAATTAAAATGTTGCGATATATAATAACAAATATTTTGCATGGATTTGAAATTTGTAAATAATTCCTTACCAAAGTAACATTGATGCACTAACTGAAGATGCGTTCACTATATATGCACCTGAAGGTGCGTTCACTATATATGCACTTAAATGTAGTCTCTATCTAAGCCTCTATTCGCCTCTAAAGTTCTTTGCCGGAAAATTTCTAAAAAAATTGAAACGAAAAATGTAGCTTAAGACAAACTACTTAACAAACGTTAAGACATGTATCCCATGTAGCTATATGTAAATCTAATGTCGCTTCTTTCTCAATTCGATAACACAGCCACGGAATTTCGAACGATAAGTTAAAATAAATTTTACCTTGGAACTTGATATCGACGGCTTAGCGTAATGCAGCTAAGTTCGAATGACCGACACGATTGTGACTTACTATGGCGAAAGAAAAATATAGTTAAACAGGCGTGGTCGAGAAAACACTATATGAACGTTAAACGTTTACATATGCGAAGAGTAAACCAAGCGAAAGGTAAAAGCGTCACGACTTGATAGTGCAAAAATTCCCCTTAATGAGAAGCGAGTATGAGGGACGAAATTAAATTAAAAAGCTTTTATGTTATTTCGCTTCAAAAACAGTAAAAAAACTTTATTTCAAATTCTATATACTTTTCAAATGAAACAAAAGACAAAGTTTACTTTAATCCTTAAAGGAAACTTACCTCGATCCTTAGCTTCATAAACAAATTTAAAGATTCGACTAATAAAACCAAATTGTCGCTCCATATCCTGACGTACGAAGTATGATGTTTACGTATTATGATTTTTTATAAGGGAAGCATCCGATGTAACTTTTCTTGCATTTTATTTTGCAATCAGCAGCACAAGCAGTAAGAAAAAGCATAAAAAGAGCATAAAATTTAACGTTATTTCAAAATAAATGCAATTTATCAGACCAGCGAGCAATATTCTTGTAACGTGCATAGTCTGACACTTTGGTCGACTTTCTCTAGAAAGGAAAGAAAATATAAATAAAGTTTACATCGCAGGCAGGACTAAAAGGAGAGAGAATAGTTGTCCAAAGGAGATGCGATTGCATGCGCCTGCAGCGATAACATGAATTTAATGTTTGTTACGTTTACACTTCAAAATTATTTCACTTAGCAATTTTTACAAAGTAAGGGCATTATAAAGGGACGTGGTCCGAAGAATGACCCAATTCAATCTATTACCAATTGAGCCAAAGACACCGGCTCCGCCGACACCAATTTTCGCCAAAATGTGTTTCAAGCACATAACACGCATGGGCACATGTCAGACATAGGGACAGACAAACCTAAGTTAATTCATAAAATGATCCTGAATCGAATGGCACAATGTAATAGAAGATACCTCTAAGTTCTCTCTCACACTTGCTCAAAATTAATATAACGTTCACCGCAAATGATGTCCGATATATCGATCCCAAGTAATAGATACATAAGTTTAGATGGAAAATTCGCAAAATTTATCTCGAGACTTTTTCATTTATAATCGGTTCACATATATGACAGCACCTGTACACGATACGCGATAACTAATACCTGTAAAGTAAAAGATTTTTTCTGATATGATTTATAACTGCGTGTGTCGTTTCGATTCCATTATCATTATGAACGAAAAAAATGTTGATTGTAAAAATATTTCACTACAAGTCACTCATCAATTTTCTTTTTCTCTTTTTTATACGAGGAAGAAAAGGAAAACGAAAAGAAGAGATTATGTAATGGGTGTTCTTAAGCCTCATTAGGTCGATGATAAACTTTCCTGGACTTGTAACTTTAACGGTCACGTCACGGATTCATAACTCGCATATCCTTTGCATATCGGCAAAAATTTGATTCGATTAAATCTTTTCATATACATATTAATTAACATGAAAAATTTCTTACAATTAATATATTAATAGAAAGTCCTTCGATGTTGAAATTTAATTTTTATTTTTCAATCTATTTATACGAGCTTTATAAACAAATCTAACATAAATTTTCCATTTTTCTTTCTAAAATAAATGTTATCTTTAAACAAATATTTCATTTTGTTTACAATAAAAAAGGAAAAATCTAAGCTTTAAGAAAACCAAAAGAAAATATGAAGCATAACAGAGATACACATTGCCTCAGTATTTTTATATTTTAAACTCACCCCGGCCTATAAGTATTATATCATGTATGCAAATAATCTTTATATTTATGTGTGTTTTATTTTGTTTATTTAAAGTCTTGTGTACGAAAATTTTACTTGTAAGGTAATAATCATGTCCGACTTGCACAGAATCTTGAGCACCGTTGATCTCAATCAGATATATAATAGTTGCTTGTCCTATTGATTAGCAAAAGATATCTCAATAGTTCGTTCGAAACAAAAATTGTGATCTCTCCTAAGTGAAGTCTCAGATAGATCGTGAAGTCTGTAACTTTCTTTCTTGATATAACGAACTGAGTAGGAAAATGAATATGTTTATGAGTAAATACACTAACCATAGACTTATGAAAATAGTATCCTTTATCCTTTGTTCAACAAGCCCATGTTTGAACATGTTTGTACTGGAATTTGCTTTCGAGGCCATTCCCATCTATTGCTTTTTCTTGATATTCTTAAAAGTCTTCTTAAGTTTGCAAGGGGTATTGTTAAGTGTTTTCTCTGAATGATTTCTTAAATCATATTGGCACTGTTGAGTTATGAATTTACAATAGCGTACATTATGTTCAACAAATCAGGGCCAACACTTATTTAGAAAAAGGAAATTTAGACAAAGTTACAGGAACTCAGAAGCATTGGCAACAACACTTCTTTCCAAGCACTAAATACTTCGTTACGAGTTCTCTCTTCGAAACCCACGATTCAATTGAGTTCGTTTCGAGCAAAACCCTTTCCTTGTAAACTATCAAAATTGGTAATTAATGGGACATTTCCTTGTGATATTTTTTTTCAAATGTCTTACATGCGAGATTTTTAATTTTGTTTACTACGAAGCAATTTTTGTTGGTCGTCAGTGTTGTAATCTTTATTTGCTTTTATATTATTATCACGTTCTTTTAATATTTTGGCAGTTTCTGTCTGTAACACAATTACGAAGCTTTTATTCGAATTCCGAAAACGTAAACTTTGCCGCGGAAATAGATTAAGAAATTTTAATTCTTGTGTGTGATCGTTTAAAAAAAACTTTTCTCTTTCGTATCGTGATACATCAAACATTTGCGTAATTACGCATAAGTGAAGGGCAATGTTCTAATTGCTTTCGGCAAGGTTTGTGTCCGCCTTGATAGCTGTCTAAATGTTTATATATTTACTTTAGACGACGTGTATGGGTGGGTCGTTTTACTTAAAATGACTTATTTCTGAGAACAAACCACACTGTGAATTATTTTAGGTCCTTTCTTTTTTTTTTGTTTTCCTTTTTTCAAACAACAAGTAAATAATAATTGCAAACGCCTAAAAATACTTTAAGTAAGAGGAATTCTACATTATTTAGCTAATCAAGTTCGTGAACTCTGTTTGCCGCAAGATTGAAAAGAATTATTTTTATCAGCAAAAAAGATGAATTTTATATCTTGTTTTACTATACTAATAATAAATTATTTTCTTTTGTTAATTTAGAGTAATTATGGTGTACTTTTGTCCTTCTTTTTTTTTTTTCTAAATATGACCCATTGCTCAGGTAATATTAGTTACAAGTGTAACAAGGTGCCGGGCAGAAGGAAGTACAGATGCAAGGATAGGAGAGTTCCTAGAAAGTGTGCGCTGGTAACTATTACGAGTTTGCCGACCGAGCATGCGCTATACGCTACAAGACACAAACCAATTATAATCAAAATATTGTCCAACGCATTGAGAATTGAACTACGGTATGCCAGCTTAATAGTCGCTTGATAGCTATGAAGCTAAACTTACTAGGCTTTTAAAGTATCTTAGATAGTTAGATAATAATAAAAATTAATTAAATGGAACAAATTGGGCTGCCACGAGTTTATAAAACTCACTTGGCCTTTGTGTAATCAAATGCCGAATTACATAATTACGGATTTAAATGGAGAAATAATCAAATTCCGGTTAGATAAGTCTGTTCCTCTAGTGAAAGCGGTCCATACAAAAATAAATTTCCTTGTATAGCAAAAACCTCGCTGTCCTATCCTACGTCCTTACGAACTTACGTCCTTACAATTTATTTGTTCAAATATATATAAAATCCAGGTCCAATACCGTAAGACCTAAACTGAATTAAAGAAACTTACGATTGCGGGCTTAAGAATGACAACATAGCTTAAGATTAAATGAAACGAATGCATAAACAAATGTTAAAAAAAAAAAAATAAAAAAAACGTTTACACATCTAGCGTAGTAACACACTCATACACGATGCATCAAACTAAGATGCAGTTAGTATATCGACACAAAAATTCAAAAATTTGATAACTATCCATAACAACAACGCTTAGTGTATTGGCGAACCGTAACACGGCTTTATTAATTAAAAGTTTTAATTTAGTTATGACATCGTCAATACTCGAACATTAAACAAACTAGATTTTATGGCATATATGGAATCCAATAAAGAGATTATGTCATAAACTTTATTCAGATTTTTACAAACGAGCCTAAATATCTCGTAATTGAATGAAAGTTGGTTAAGTTTTGTGGAAAATGAATTCCTTGAAAGAAGGTTACGAACTTTGTTTAGTTTATTTCAACAACATATTTGGCGCGCCTGTGTTATCATTCATCAACTAGACCAACAAATAAACGCTTAGGGGAAACTGACTTTCCCCAAGTGAAAGTGTTAGTAATAATCTATTTTCTTAAAGTGGTGATGAAACTAATGGCCCCCAGGATAGATGCCTTACTTATCGAAAAGCACCCTTTAGGCATTTTGTAGTATGAAGTCGAGTTCTTTGTTCATACTTTTTTTATTTGACGAATCAAACTCTTTTCAACAAACATTTAGTTTGAGTTTATCCGGGAAATATAATGCTTGATCAATGGGATTATTCGTTAAATGCTCAACTTTCATTGCTCGTTTATGAGTAAATCTTTTTAGAAGAAATAAGCTGCTAAATGAAAAGCATTTCATTCCCAAAACATCAAACAAAGTGCCATGGATTCATGACAGTTTCTGAACCTTTTTGTTCTCAAGCTAAATAGATTGTCTTCATTTTGCTCTTCTATTTACCGATGGAAATTCGTGGTGAACCAACCGAAGATAATTCCTTAATCACCTATCAGTCTTCTCCGAATGTTTTGCAGCTGCTATGCTCACGTTTTTAATAAAATCTTATTATCCTTATTATCGTAGCCTTGTCTAACATGCTCAGCTATTTAACGCACGAAATTCCATTAGAATTACGCACCTTAACACAAATTTTATATACAACAAACATTAAAAAAACATCGCAGGCAACTGTTCTAATCAAACTAATTCACAGACCTGCACGAACAATTCGAATTTGATTAGTTTTGTAAACACGAATTAAACAGTCATTCTGAACAAACAAACCCAATTATACTTTTGATCAAATGCAGAAAAATCCGTTCATAAGTATATCATATAAGTAATCATAAAACAAATGTAAACATTTCTTCTCACATTTTTGTCTCTCTCCTGCCTAAAGACGTACGATAACTTTGCTCTCCCTCTTTTACATCTAAATCATTTTCATCATAAATGTCTCAGCAACTAAAAATATGCTATAAAAACAAGAAGAAAATGTAAGAATCTGCTTAGAATTGTTTCGATCACAATGAACGGGAAGCTTAACGGGAAACTAGGATGTGCAAAACAAACCTATACTAAGAGGTAAAGGTAAAGGGGACTTTTTATGATATAAACATAAATTTAATTCATATGATACTCGAAATGTACCAAAGAATATTACAGGAAAATGAAAAATTTTAAATGCCTTTTATTATCGCATTTATAGGAAAATGATTACAAATCTTTATAGATCGTTGTAAAATGATTCACTGGCAGAATGGAAATTTTTGTTTGAATAGATTTTTCTACCACTAAAAATGCAAGCAATCACCAATCCTTTGTAAGGTCCGAATAAGTTCTTTTCACGGCAGTTGCTTAGCTATTCGTTTAGTCGTTTAAGGCTTTGTGTGATGACTGCTCATTACATAACTTGTAAAAGTATGCCTGTCGGGCGTCAAGTCATTAAGTTGCCAGTTCCCATAAATGCAACTATTTTCCTTTCTTCCCTATTATAAAGAGTATAAAATAATTATGGAATAAATTCGTGCACATGTTATTAAATATTTACTCATCTAGTAGTAAATAAAATTTTTGATGAATTTTCCATATAATCTATGATAAAAAAAAATATTCGGAACTTATTGCTCGCATTTAGTACCTTAAACTATTCTTATTTATATTATTATATATAGTACACAGCAGAAAGCAAAATATTATATGGTGAACGTTCAAAACCTTAAGTTGTAAGCATTCTGACGTTGACTTTAAATGTGAACGCAAAGATCTAGCTGCGACTCGAAATTTGATTTTCTATTAAATTGAACAGCGGGATCTTGGCTTGCAAAAAAACAATTTTCTTCTTCTACGGCAAAAAAAAAGCTAGAAAAACCATTTCCTGTCAACAGCAGGCGTAATAGCTGGATTTTATGAAATAAACGTAATGATATGATGACTTTCGAAAAAAATCTACATATTCCACACCAAATATTGTAAAAGATTTTCCTCCAATAAACAGAAATTTCGTATTTTTATTATCGCCCACGCAGTAAGACGGTGTATTAAGTTAATAAATGCTTTTGCTTTGTTGCTTACATTTAAGCATCCGTTGAAACGTGTTCCGTTCATCTGCTAATGCAGATGGGATTGAAAAAAAAATTAAAATAGAAATCAAAAATCGAACTTTTATAGCTTTTATAACCCACTGATGAATTTTCCATAAATTTCGCGGAGAACTTTCTGAAAAAAATGTTATCTCTAATCTTTACCCTTTCGCGACAGGCTATAGTTTTTGAGTTTAAGAAAAATACTACCATTTCCGATGTTTTCGCACGTTAGTTACGCGCTTATTATATATTAACGCTATATATATATTAATGCTAGGTTTACTCTCTCTATCTGTCCATCTCTAGAGAGACTCTCTTGCCGCGATTGTTGCTATTTATTAAATTAACTGAATCGATTTAGTGAGCACATCTTTAGCATTTGCCTTACGCCTTCTTATTACATTGTCGACTGTATTGATACTATTTCCTCTTAAATGTGTAGTCATGTGCTAAAGTAACATGCTGCGCGATTGTGAGGAAAAGTTTGCCTTTTTATAATATGAATAGAGAAGCACTATATAGAACACTATTTTATCTTTACAAATAGCATCTTACACGTAACAACCAAATTCAAATTTAAACATAAATTTCAATAAACTTTTGAAAGATTAGATTAACTGCGACTAGCTAATGAACAAAAATTCTTCAAAGTTGTTCTATGTCAACTTATAGTACATAGCATTAAAATTCGTAGACTGCTAGAGTATTGATTGCTTCGTACGTTTTTCTGCATATTTCTGCAAATTTATAAATAAATAAATATTGAATGCATGAATAAATTCACAGGAACAATCGAGCCAGTATCGAATTTCAATTATCTTTCCAAGAATTTTTATACAGTTTTCTCCTACGATCTTCGGGCATGTAAGCTGTCAAAAAGACTCGTGATGGCGTTCATAATATTCGCACTAACACACAATTTCTGAATTAAATGAGAATAAAATTTTCAAGCCAAGTCATAATAACTTTTGTAGGATCAGTAGCGACGTAGAAGCTCTAGCGTTGGTTTGACGGAAGACAATGCTCTTGCCATTCGTAAATTCGAAAAGCTGTTGATAGATAAATACCTTTGGTTAACTTGGCCAACTGGGCAAAAAACTTCATCGAATCGAATTCTTTTAATGAAAAACAACAACTAGCAAAGAGACGATTACAATTTCCCTAGATATTCATTAGAAGCGATCTTCTTGACGTATAGTGCGAAGTTTTCACGCTTTGGCGATCATTAATCCTCAATCATTACTCGCCTGAAAAACACAAAATTTCAAAAGCGTGTAATTGGAACGCGACTCAATTAAAGACTACTTACTCTTCATGCTTTGATCGGTCAATGTGGATATTATACCTGATATCTGGCTAATGAAGGCGTTAAAGATCTTGATTTTATCGCCTTGGACGTGAAAGGTCCCTGAAACATTCCCTCGCTTAAAAGTTTTTCCGCATGCAGCGAATATCTATTAGTGACTTTGTAATGTGATTTTGTTTTTTGAAAAGTTCAAAACTGAAATGTTTGAGGATACGGTAGACGTCGATTCTTTCCATGCTTAAAAAAATTTCGCCTCCGTTGCGAATTTCAAGTAATATATTCTGAAAGGGTCAGTAGAGGTTACAGTATTCAACAAAGTACGGCATGCCATATGTTTGCCGTATGTGCGAGCGGTAAAACAATTGCGAACGGGATCCCTCGGAATATCCCTACGAAACTATATATAATAATGATATATATATATATATATATATATATATATATATAAAAATATTATATTTTTTGTTCCTTTTCTTGTGAATACAAATGATTCCGAACAGTTCCCTGTGAAATTGCAATTTGATGTGAGTTAATATTTGAAATTTAGTCCATTACTGTGATTGATATTCCAAATAACTATGATGTACGATGGGAGGTATACATTGGAGACTGAATGTTGGGTATTAGGTTTATGTGTTGCTATAAAATTTTGTAAAGCATATAAAAGAGCGAGCGAAGTATAAGATGATAAACTTTGTGCGAACAAACGAACGAACATGTATCGACACAAACACGCACACATAAAGAGTCAAGTACTTGATAAGAGTTTTGAAACAGTTCACTTTTTATTGAGGGTAGTTGGAAGTGTGGCAAATTTACTAGACAACCAACTCAAGGAGACGGGTAAACCAATTTTATTGCAATATTATGTTTTAGTCATTTTACGTAACATATTTCGAAGAAAGAAAGCAACTCAATGTATGCAAAAAGTACGTTAAACCGTTAAGAAATTACCATTTGTCTATAGGGCGGATCTTTGATTTTACCACAGTGAAGATATGCAATGCACCAAGAACGCAAGGGTATTTGTTAATCGCGTTAGTGCATTGTTTTGATGCCATGTTTATCGAACGTTCCGTTTTAATAACACCGATCTGAAATGCTTGAAGGAATTGCAAATCTCTCATTACACCGACATTTTTGTATTTGTCTTCAAGTTTTTTTTTTATTCGAACGACCTACTGCTAGTCAGAAATCATTGCTTCACAGTCGTCAATCCTTGTCCTTTTTTTTTGCAAATATTTCATTGTGTTTTTGAAATCAACCAAGATCGCCTGTTCGAGATGCAAAGCTTCCTTTAAATTGGCTTGGGCTGCTACATATGAATTGTTCGCATCAACAGCATCAACAAGATCTCTAATCGTCAACTGCCACTTTTCGAACATCAAATCTCGGATTTTCTTCCTATAGAGTTCACCAATAGATGCCAGCCTGGGCTCTATTTATCCAGGAACTCTTGTTGACACTTGTTTCTAAGTGGCCGAGAACTTGACAACATTCAGAAGATTCCATAGAATTCTAAATGAAAAATTCATCTTAATTTTTAATTATAGCAGTAAAGACGGGTGTTTGGGATGCAAATTTTGCTTATGCCTAATAATTGATTTAGTGAAATATAATACAATGAAAGCAGAAACATTAAATTATGGCTTCCGATTGCAAATTTTGCAACTCTATAGGCTTCAAACTGCAAAAAAAGCATAAAATATTATGTTAATCAAAAACACACTTACATATATGTGGCGAAATTTGTCGGATGTATCTGATTTTTCAGTTATATATTAGAGCGTATTTTTATACCCTGCAATATGTACGAGCTTATGTCAAAGAATTCATATTCAGTTGCCTAAGCATTCGTAAAATTTCACAATACCAGGGATCACCTAGACTTAGTATCAAATCATAGGAAATGCGATTACCGAGAGACAAAGTTTTTCTCAACAAAAACAACGATTTTTTTTAAGTTTTGTAAAAATAACTTTCAATTTCCTCGCATAGACTGGAAATGTGCCTCTTACAAACATACTTATTACTCGTCGTGAAGAAAACCTTACCTTGCGGCTCCCATAGATAATTTGAAAACTAATGACCTGGCATCAGTTCTTCGTAACTTTTCACACCCCTACTATACACGGTGTTTTTGCTGGCAAAGTTTACCAATTCGCTTGGCAACTTCAAAAAGCAATAATTTGGTCAGCTCGTTACGTAATCGATGAACGATGAATGCTTTAATTATGAAAGCATTTTAACGAACGCAATCATCAATTAGTGCGATATTGTGAATAGAAGTAATACGGTATCAATAATCGTTCGTTTTTGTTCAGTGAAATAATTTAAATTTTAAAGAAGAAGATGCGTGTAGCAACGCATAAGGGATACGCGAACGTCAAATAAAAAGAAGAGAACACTCTATTAACCGTAATTCGATAGCACGCTCAAATAATCCGCCTTAAAGCAACAACTCTTTATGCATTTGAATCCATTTAATATTCAAATATCGCGAGAGTTTCGTGCCAAAAACTACTTTCGACACTTTTATGTAAAAATAAGTTGTTACATCTTGCTTATCACCATTCATGAAACTTTTCGTTAAGCACTCTATACAGTTTCAATCAGCATGCACATCGGCATACAAAACATAGCCTTAGCAGCCACATCTCTGTTTCCAAAACATTCTCTACTCCGAACATAAATATAATTTTCAGTTCAGGATGGATGGATGGAGTTCAAGACAATATATAAATGAACGGATGTTTTAGTTAAGACGATTTCCAACGGACTATTGATAAATTGCGGCAAGATATGGTTTAAAATACGTAGACATATTCTAAACGATGCATGTTGAGTGAAAACATTTTCGCTTCATTTTATAATAAAATACGATATACATGATGTGGCCTGATTAGTTAGTGGAGGGTAATGAAGTGTTCGTTTGGAGCCGACCAAAATTTCCTAGTAGTTTTTTGTTTTTCTTTTCTCTTTTTTACGTTTATCACGTCTACTCCCCCGAGTGAGAAGTAGTGCAAAGGCATAGAAAACAAAAAGGAAAGAAGTAAATCTTTCGATATGAGTACAGAGGACGAAAAAACGATATATTGGTCGTGCCGTCGATATGTAGTCTGTTACGGTGTACTTGTTCGGTTGATTGTTCTACTCTTTGGATACGACATAGGTAAGATTTTTATTTAGTTATGTAAAATGAAAGTGTGCACACAATGTATTTTTTACATTACAATATTTCATATATATATTCGTTAAAAAGTCGGCATAGGATAGATATAAAAGACTATATCACTCGTTCTCTTTGCTTGATAGGTACTATGCCGTGTTAGAGTATTTCTGTTTTGCTCTCACTTTTCAAGAGTTTGAAATCATTTATCCCATTAACGGACACCTCAGTTAATTGCTTTCATTAAGCCACGACTAGTTGCAATGATTAAAGAGCATTCATGTTCATATATATATATATATATATATATATATAATAAAAATGTTATGTTTGTTATGTAACCACTTACCACATTTACCGCTTTTTCCGCTTTGTTTGCAATATTAATGAGAAAAAAAAAAAAAAAAAATACCACAACAAAGATGAGCAGCGGAAATACGAATCAAAGGGAAGTCATATAAGAAAAGTATGTTTTACGCTCCAGCTCAATGAGAAATCCGAAAGTTAATTGAAATCGACCACAGAAATTAAACGATTCGATGATTAAACCATAACTATTGTACGGTATGAAATTCAACCAAAATGAAACCCAACTACGCTTAAAGGCATTTCAGTAAAATATGAAAAGCACCAGCAGTGCATGCGAGAAAGGATTTTCAACAGCCAATCAAAGCGATTACCATTTTTCGTGAGTCGGCAAAAAATTGAAAAAAAAGATATACAAAAATAATATCTACATAGCCTTTGCATATCGTTATCATCAATGTACGAGAGTTTACTAACGTCATCGATTCGTTTGTCATCTATAGAATAAAATGGAATAAGTAATAATATGCAGTTTAGAGAAAAGCTTGGCCGTTCATTATCTTATATCACTGCAGCAAGCCTGCAAAATGCCTGGTAATAATGGGCGTGGCAATTTGTCGATCAAAATCGCTTTTGTAGTAAACTTCATGTCAATATATGTGTGATCATGTGTAATTTCAAATTGCCAAGGAACTAACTTAACTAAGGAAATATGGTTGAATTTTCATTTTATTAAATTAATGTTTGGCAAATTATCCTGTAAACAAATGACAGACACTCATGACTAAGTCGATTTTATACTAATCAACGAAACATAACCTCGGATCGTTTATAAGATTTCAGTATATGCAACGGAAGCTCAGTAAACAATAAATATGAATAAATTTACTACTTCCGTGTTTCTGTCCGTACCTGCTTTGCCGGGGTTCTCATTTACCGACGCCGTTAACAGAAAACGGTGGCTTGAGCTACGTTTTCTTAATTCAACTCGATTATTATGGATTTTTAAAAGGGACTGACCTTATTCATAGACAAGCATGTCTTCGTCGCATTACATAAAGACAATGCATTAACCGGATTTCCTTGTCTTATATCTATAATACATGCAAACGTTTTTAGAATCATAAGCGCGTCACAATCCAACAGCGACACTTTATCTCGTTTTCACTCTTTCAATGACAGTCTTTACAATGTCGAGGGACAAAATATATACTAAATCATAAGTAACACACCTACTCGTGTCCGCATCAAAATTGACTAATCTTTTCGGGCCAACGCGGTAAACTTCAATGCCAAGAGAACGCGTCACTGTCTTTCATCGCATACAGGATAAGTGATCAACATTCATTTCCCTTGGATAGTGTTAATGTAGACGAAGCTCCCGATGTTCCTGGTACAAAGGTACCATTTACACTATCTACACCCGATTAATCTTAACGTATAACTCACATATGTGACATATATCCTAGTTTACCCTCTCAGCTCTTGAGCTTGACAATCCTAGCTGGGCATGAATGGGGTAAGTGGGTCCAACAATATCTAAAGCGCTACGGCGACTCCTCTTTCTTTAACAGTTCTATCCGGCTTTTCTTATAATCGATCTTTCACGCAGTTGCAGATGTTTCCACGTTCAAATCGAACGTACACACGTACTCCCGTACTCCCTGTCTTCTGTCTGCTCTTCGGATACTCTTTCCTGACCACAGCCGCACTTGTACGTGTAGCAGACATACCCCGAGTAGTTGGCCCAGTATAAAAAATAGGATGCAATTCTCTAACATATGCATAGCGGCTCTCAACTATTCGCGTTCAAGAAATAACAAATTTACCGTAACATCAAAATTAATAATAAAATATTCCAATTGCATGATAATTGGTGCAGAAACTTGTCAATCGAACTCGAACTAATTGGAGAGCAGAAAGCAAATTTGAAAACGCGTTTGCTTATCCAGAGAGAATTTTAAAGACAAATTTTTCATTTCAAAAGACATACGCATGAAGAATTAAGCAAAATCAAATAGATCATGCTTGTCAAGTATACCCACAAGTAATGGCGACTGTAAGACACAGTACTTGATAACACACAATATACTCGTCCTAGTCATTAAAAAATCTTGCAAAAAAAAAAAAAAGAGATCAATATTTCAATATCTTTTTGCCAATATCTGGAAACGTTCAAGCGCATATTTACCAAAGCCATATTAATACGTGGCGAAAAGGCAAAATGACTTCTGAAAAAGAAGACCTGAGGGCTTTTTATATATCGTCTTTCAAGCTTTTTTATCGCAAGTTTTCAATATCAAAGTCTTTATATATATATATATATATATATATATATACATATATAGGCATTTTTTGTGTCCACAATCCATATGAAAATATTTATCAAAAGTTAAGATAATACATATTTTCTCAAATATTTTTCGTAACATTTATGCGAAGAACGACAATGTGTCATAATCAAAAAGTACATAAATAAATAACAAATAAATTTATAATAAATAGTCTTTTAATGCCTGCTAACCATTAGGCATAAATCAACAGATGGAAAATTTTCTATTTTTCACACAAACACAAATACCTACGTAACAGAGTATATGTGCACGTTAATCTATATATACATTTGCGCATATATATCGTATATATCATATATATACATATATCATATATATATATATATATATATCATATATAGGAATAGGTATAGGTATAGGTATAGGTGTAGGTATAGGTTGCATATAAGTTAGAACGATACAATCGTCTGCTACTGATTTATTGTGGTTTAACATCATGATACTGGAAAAAGCATTGAAAGCAATTCAATGGCACCATAAAATGTTATATTGTTTTGCGGATACTCGCCGTACGATTAGTGAATGGCGAAAACGTTTTAAATCTTCGTTTTGTTTCATATCAGTGCACTTTGTGTGTGCGCGTATAAGAAGGTCAGTTTCGTTCCAAACGTTTAAGGAACTAAATAGTGAGTAAATGTTCTTGAAACTGAAGCAAACAAAGTTAAAACCGAGAATTTATTATATATAACTTTAAGTCCGCTTTCCCCTGAGCAAATAAAAACCTTGTATTCACCTTAAAGAATATTTTTAATAATTGCGCTCTCAAGTACAAGCAAGAAATCGAAGTGTAGCACTAGTTCGATAGCCATCACCTTAAACGATTCGTTATTATTTACCATAACGATTCTTTAAACGTTCAAAACAGAGAGCTGAAAATTTCGAAGCGAAATTCAAACCGACGTTTAATATAGTTTATGATTTTGAAACCTTTTTTAAACTTTTAGATTATGTGTCCAATTACAAGCTTAACCTTTGATTAAAATCAAACTGAGCTTCAATTTTTCTACGTTCATTTTTGCATATTTGACGATTGGCCGATTGTCCGATATATAATGAATTTCGGGGCGACCAGAGAGATACATATTTTTCGAAATTTTCAATAAATATTTCAATAGATCCCCACCCACACTTTGGCAATCAACTAATTTATCATATTTTTTGATGCCGGTTGTGCTGCTTTCTATCAACTCCTGTGAAAACAACTCCTCATTAATATTTTTTATAAAAAAAAAGAAAAATCCGGTTACCTTAAAAGACGAGTTGAAAATAATTGGCACAGTTTGTATGGTCCCTTGAAAAGATAACGGATCTCTTAAGCTTATCCACAAAGAAACTCATTCTCTGGACATTGTCCGAATTGCCAGTGAGATAAGCAATTGCACATCTATTTGAGGTATTACTAATCAGAAAGGGTAATGCCTAGCGAATGCAATGGTGAGCAGCAGATAGATGCGAACATTTGAATTCACTATCACGCTGGAAAATCATCGCGTCGTCATTTTAGGCATATTATTATGGCGGTTTTTTTTCGTCTTAATTGCGTTAGTTACGTTTGGTGGCGTCCTTTAATTGTAGTTTCGTTTGGTTAAAGCAACGCCTGACACTCTTCATCCAGCTAATTTCTCCGAATGGGATTATTTACGCCGGGAGAATTTCCTCGATCTGTCATGTGAATGGCTTGCTCGACTTTACTTATGCTCCACTTTTTCATTACTCGCCACAATTCACCAGCATTTTTCTTTGAATTGAATAAGTAAAGTAACGCAGTCCGCGCTTACATTTTTTTTTTTTCTTTTGGTACAAAACTCGATTTAATCGCAACTTGAAATAACTGTTGAGTGTGCATTTTAGTTTAGTTGTGTTAGCAAGCTATTACTCCTTTTACAAGAAGCAGTCACAGTTTGGTCTTCTAATGCAATCTGCCAAGTCAGCAACAGATGATTCGTTATGCTATCGACACCTGATGTATTAGACGATAAAATGACGACATTCCTTTATATGAGAACCAACACATCTTTTATACAATAAGTAATCGAAAGTGTGACTGAAGGGGAACATTACTGCAAATATTTTGAAAAATTGATTTTTTCATTTAATTCGCTTAATATGTACTGTGAGCTTTCTAGAAAGGGTAAAACTAATGCATCACCTGGAAAACATTTTTTGTTACAAATTTCGGGCTTTTCCTCAAAGCGCACCGGATAGAATACATGAGTCAAATAACGCCTTGCTTAGCACTTACATCCCAATATGTTGCCTGGTCATTTCTAGCTCCTCTAATATATTGACTAACGTCTTTAGGAAATCTTTCTGCTTATGTAAAAGCATATCCAAACAAAAATATGTTAACGTAACTTCAATCGTTTTAAGCGTCACAACGTACAGATATGAGGCTGACAGCGACTTGAGATCTTTCATTTCTTTTGCTAGGAAATTGAAACTTTTAGGCCAAGATACTAAAGTTGTTTACGAATTCGACTATAAAATTGCTTATATTTATTTCTCGGTGTCTATGATGGTACCTTACCACATAGATTGCTTTTTTCTACATAAAAATGTGTTATTGTATGTAGCGATGTGACGATGTATTATTGATTATGCGAAGTGACGTAGGACGTAGGAATGATCAGCCTTGCCCCAGTATTCCTACTTGCTTCAAAAAATCGTTCTATGAATATCTGTCGGGTGGTGCAAGGTATTTAATGACGGATCGTGCTACATACGTACATTGCTTTTGTTTGTTTATTTGTTATTTTTGTTTCACGATTACCGTACAATTAAAACTATAAGCTAATAGAAAAAGGCGGGAGGAACACTGCAAGGTGACTACAAGGCTTTCGAGCCTTTTGCAATAATGTAGAAGTCATTTTGCAAGAGTGTATAAGTGTGAGAAGCTTTACAACTTCAAAGATATATAGATATATTTTAAAAACTTAAATTGGGTTAAAATATTTAACATATGGAGATGGAGTATAATTTCTTGTAGTGAGGGATAAGACACCAATAGGTGGAAAAGAAAGTTATTAAGTACACTGCAGAATGAGTACATAGTGGATATATTTTTGTTAAGGCAACGTGAGTGAGCGATTTCGGCCTGCCCCTAAACGTAATCTAATTAATATGGAAAGAATGGAATGGATGCCGTTGAACTTTACAGTTCGTTAAGCAATCCCTAATGGAAAGTTTATGATGATGTATTGATCTGTGCCGAGGTGGTGTTTTGTTCCATAATAATTGTTGACTTTCTTTATATATTATATAACTTATTGATAAGTGAAACGGGGCAAATGCATAGTCAATGCTGAGAATATTTACCTCCACAGAAGGATAGGTATCCTCATTAGTATTAGTATTAGAATTATTCCCTTTACATAAGAAGGGTAGTAGTCATTATTTCGGACTTTTTTTTCTATTGTCAATAGACGAAAGGGACCCTGTACACATTATAAATTTCTTTCTTTTGTTCCGAATTGCTTCGGTCATGGAATGAGTAGCGATAATCTCAACAGAACACGTAGAGGAATAGCTAGCATGTAGCATGTATTTCATTAGGAACGATTTGTTTTGCTTAGTGAATTTCCTTTTCGTTTGAAAGAAAATTTCAACGTTTTATCCGATCGGCTAACATTTTCACACAATCTGGTCTTACGCATTCATTCATTAATGATAAAAGATACAAGAGATCTTGATTTGAAATTAATTCGAACAGAGAGCCGAAGGGATTACAAAATATCTGTATTAAAGTAAATAAAGACAAGATTTCTTTTAGCAATAGACAAAATAACTATTCATTACATTCTTGCATTCATTCAGAAAACTAAAATAAATGACTTTTTCACTTTTGAAATGGAAATTTTATCCTAATTTGATTTATGCCTGTAAGGAAAATTTTCACACACACTTTATGAGTTTTAGTTGCGGTATTGTAGATCAATTATCTCACCTTCCGAAAAAAAAAAAGGTTGAATTTGTCATTTACCACGCAACAACAACATCATTACGATTTTGAATTCTTGCAAGGAATTGCAGTTAGAGATGAGCAAAAGTGAAGCAAAGAAAACTTTACTTGCTCTTCAACAAACTCGCACTGTTCTCGACAATAAAGATAAAGAAGAAATGCATCTAGTTTTGACCAATTGTTATATAACTTGCCTTTTAACTCGTGCCGCTATCCGATAACAAACGTTACGTTAAGTGAACTGTATTTATGCCCAATTGATTATAACCACTAACACTAAATGGTAAAGAAAAGCAAAGAAAACTAAACACATAGCTGTCACGAACAAAGGCCACAGATAAGGCAAAAATAAATTTGAAAAGAATTAAAATATCTTAGGCTGAAGATATTAAAACATTAACTTATGTCCATCTCACGTCAACAATGAGACATAAATTCAGGCTTCAAATTTATCTAGACACATATCACAGAACATTGCAAGACACAGATAGCTAGCTACTCAACTACAAGTTCTCGTGTAAAAAATGAATTAACGGATGCTGTTCTTGCATTGTTTGACCATTGCTGAGCAGCATTTACGTCACTCGGCATTTATTATCGAGCATACAATGTTTTCGTAGATCAATCAGTTCAATTGCCACAGTCGCTGAGTTTAATCGCCCGAACGTAGTAGTAGTAACGAAATTAGCTGCGAATATTGACAAAAAAAATAATTCATTTATTCTATGGGCGAGAAAGTGGGCTTTACAAAATCACTACACCCACCTATAAGCTCAATATAAAGATTTATGATGAGCTGATACACTTTTCACGACATTTGACCTCTCAAATTTATTCAAAAGCCCTTCAAATTATATCTTTTGTGCAAAGATCTTTTCAGAGAAAAATTGCTTCATACCTCGAGCATTGTAAAAATGATGGAGAAATGAGTGAGTGAAGAAACTTATTAAAAGCAGAAGCTTTAGCTTAATCTCGTACTACACATACAACGGACCATAAGTATCACTGCATGCGCGCGTGGAATCGCACAAAAACATATGGCAGACTTTCCAAATGAATCCCATTTTCTGTTATCCCAACAATAACCACTTAAATTAGGCTTAAACTCAATCATTAATTTTTATAGAGTAATAATTTTTTTTAAACATGCTTCACATTAGTGAAACTCACAGGCCAACCAGTAAGTAAGTGGAAAAATTAAAAAATACATATATCCGCCTGAGTGGCCGAGTAGGCAAGAGTCTCGACTAGCAATTCAATGGTCGTGGGTTCAAACCTCAAGTGCGGTAGAGTTTTTAATAATAAAAATAATAATAATATTAATAAAAAAAATAAATAAATAAATAAAAAGCCGAAAGCCGAAAGCCTTAGATGCTAGTGCTTTTAAGACTTTAGTCTTAGAATTTATTCTCTGGCTAAATTTAGATAATAATAATAATAATAATAATAAAAAATACATACAAATTTCGAGTACTTTTACTCGTTTAGTACTTTAAGTATAGTAGTAGTTGTAGTAGTTTTTTTTTAAAAAAAAAAAAGGCTTTACAATCAGTTACTTGGCATTTTTGAATCTTTTTCTCGAATTTCTGATCATCATACGTCGGCAATTGACGAGCGCTTTAAATGGCTGAATGATCCACGCTGTTAATAAATGAGTTGTTTTTTATTTTTTTTTTCTTGTTCTGGATATTTTCAATCGTTCAAAATTTATAGACCGGAAGACACTTTTCCGGTTTTTACTTTGGGTTTGAAGGTAAGGCCAGCTTGAGCTACTTTAATATACTCGCCGGAAAGTTGATAAAACATTCGTTGCACTTTTCATTACACACTTTCTATTGGCTTACTCTCATGATCTTGTGGTCGCACGAACTTTAAAAAGAGGAAAGAGCAGCTCGCTAACAATAATATGCTTAATAATTTAAACTTACTACTTATCCTTTAGGTTGGTCTTGGCTTGTTTCGGTTCTTATGGAAATCGTAACTTTTATGCCTATTACTTGAAGTTTCATTTCTAACGGTTTTCCTTTTTTTTTTTTTTTAAAGCCAACCACTCTCCTTACAAATACCATCATAATCGATACAAGTTGCTTCTGGCGTTATCCGCTTACTCCTCCCTCCCCTTCAGATTGAATATTCGTTCGTGAAAAGTTTTAAAAAAAACAATGAAATTTTGGCTTAAACGAGCCTTTAACGAATCTTTACAAACTGAAATTACATGAAAGTGTATGAAATATTACAACAACATTATTATGATAGTTATAGGGTTTGGTTCATTGGTTCATTGAAAAGTTGTCGTATGTAAATAATGATATTTTTGTCCCTAAGGTGTAAATTTTTTTAAATAAACTTTTTATACAAATAATTAATGGTTTTTCTAAATTCAAATACAAACAAATTCGCGTAATGTTTCAAAACCATTGCAACACATTACATATGAAACAATTATCGCAAAACTAAATATTAATTAAAGCAATTTTTTATATTTAAAATAGAAAATTAATTTTGTTCCTCAATAAAATTATTTGCAAAATATTAAATGAAATTTTTTCTTACCTTAGATGCTAAATAGATAAACATTACATTAAAAGTCAGTAATGAGTCTGAGACGATCTAACGTTAGATAGTAAATAACGAAACTCTACACATTCACATAAATTGATTTAAATCGATCACGTATTTTATATACAAATAAAGTGTAAAGAATAAAACTTATTACATAGTCCCCTTTAATTTATTGATATCCTACAGATTGCTTCTTTTTTTTTTTTTTTTTTTTTTTTTTTGTTAATTCGAAAGAAAAAACTTGAATTTGAATTTACTTTCAATAATAAAAAGTTCTACAAAATTTACACATAAAACAGCTATAAACATGAATTTTAGTGCTAAGCGACATATACGATAAGTTTGATTTCCTCTTTCATATTATTATTATTATTATTATTTTATTTATTTATTTTTTTTTTATTTTAATTTCATTTTTATTAATTTTCTGTTTTTGCACTAAACAAAATTTTCGTTTTGAGTTAATTTTTTGTTTTTACACCGCAACTATGGTTTAAAAAATATTCCGTAAATTTTCTAATTTTTCTTTGATTCACTGGATTGTTGGATTTCCTTTCCTTTTTTTTTTTTTCCTTATTTTATTGTTCTATTGTTCCGATTGTTACTTGAGGCACAACCGCAAGATTGTGTGAACCAGCAACAACTGAATCAAAACAAGCGATTTTCGTTGATTTTTATCACAATGTACGATGCGTTTATTTCGATGCGTTTGCAGTAGTGAAGCTTTTTCATTGCGTTTTCATATCATAGCCGGAAGGCACTTTTACTTTTTATTAGAAAAAAACAAAAAAAAAAAAAAAACACCCTTTATCGGATCAATTTTCATCTTTCTTTTTTCAAATGTGTGTTAAGCTACTGTTCCCGGCAAAAAGGGAAAATTCTACCCCTTAACTTAAGCGTAAACTAAGCACAGCATATCCGCTGTCAATTTCTCCTGAAAATATCTATACAAAGAGCGCATGCCTATAACAAGTTTATCCAAACCTTATCCATATACCCGGAACTGCATATTTTTACGCACCATTTTTTTTTTCTTTTTTTGTTTTTGTTTCCCACCACAGGGGACATGTTAAATTAGTAAAGTGATTGTAACGCATAGAAGTACGCAACGGAGATTTCACTGACTACATTTCTTCATGAGCAGCGTAATAAGTGATTATCGTGATGTAGTCATTTCCGTGTTTCTACCATTCCGTTAACATATGGAAGATGTCTACAAGAGTAAATTGAAAGTGAAATTTTTGCTTTCCCTTGCTCTCAGATTGGCTTCAAGAATAGGCCAATACAATGAATGGATTCGTAAACCTCTACTTTTTTCTGATTATAACCTTGAAATTTTACCTGTACGTTAAGATTACGTTCTCACTTTTTCCTTATTAAAGTTTTCTAATCTATTTGGCATATCAATTAAGTGGACCCAAGCGCTAACCCGTAATTATCTAAAAATCGCTGCATACAGCCAGTCCTTTGAATTAATTCAATTACCTAACTAGTGCTACTAGCTCTGTTTGCATAAAAATACCACATATACAAGTTAACAAGATACGAATTTCCAATTATCTTGCATCAAATATCGTGCACCGGGTAAGTGCTTATGAAAGCAGAACTTCTTTTGTAGAGAAAGTACTTTTGCCAATCACTCAAAGGATGTCCACTGTACCTGTAACACGATTATCAAAAACAGAGATACAGACAGGGAGCGAACACAGCTTAGAGGTTGTGTGCTATTTATCTCTTTATCCACTGATCACTGAGATATGAATCCGCTAACATTAACTTCATAATCGCGGTTCTTGCCTACTTAACCATTCATGTAAATATGTATGAAAACGGTAGAGAATATCCTGTTCAAAGTATTGTCCACCTTTCTGCCAATCAGGGTGACAGGTGTACTAAAAAATTTGTTGCTTTCTTGAGGCAAAGCAGTTATTGAGCCATTTTCGTACATTTTCGCAAAAAGTGAACCATCCATTCAAGAAGTTCGTGTTCTATTGATGGAAACGAGTAGTAATCGAAAAGATTCGAGTTTCATGATTAAGTTGTATGGACTAGCACGTCACAGTTGAGCGCTTCTAACGAATCGCGAATCGATTGAGTGGATAGATGAATATGACTTAACAAGGCAACCTTTTCTCGAGAAAGTATTGGAATACTTAAGGCTGTCAAGCTTCGTAAGCTAAACCAAGAGAAAAAATTTCATTGTCCTTATGATAGGAAGATATTATCAAAATCAGCAGCATGCAAATGGTTTGCTATTTCGCGCTTTGGAAAGCGCAACGTCGAGCTGTGAGCGACCAATCGCACCAATGGAATACGTAATGAAGTAAATTTTTATCTCCAAAACGCTGCTGAAACGAAACGTAGTTGAGCCGTTTTTGAAAGATGATGACATATTAGTACAATAACGCAGGCAAATGGTAACAATGCCCAGATGCGCCTCAATTACGTCACTTAAGATAATTCTTCGTCTTTTATGACAAACTATTGATTATGATTGAGGCAAGGCGTTCGGTATTGATGAGTAGGAAATTCGTCGTCATCCATCACGAAAAGTGACAATGCGTCCCTATTGCGGGAGTCTTTCCTATACCATTTAATTTTAATTAATCTATAAGCACTAAAAAAAAATTCCATTCCTACCGTTCTCCACAGAAACCTGAACCAGTTTTATTGTCTATGCTACAGCAAGCGTTCGTTTCAGGTTTAAATAGTCTGTGTTAGATAGGAAGCAACGAAAAAGTAAAAGTCTTGTTAGCAATGCTGGAAAGGAGAAAAATTATGACACTCTTCCACATTCTAAATTGAAAACGAAAGTGTCTCTGAACATGAACATAGGCAAAAAGAGTAAGTAAGGAAACCTAATTAGTTTAGGAAGAAGGAAGAATACTTGATATATTTGACATATATATCTCAAGGAGTGTATGCAATAATAACAATATTTTTTTTTTTTTCGAATATGGACAGATTAGTGAGCCTATCGGAATCATTTTGACACTCATTGATCTTATAGCCGGCCTTAAGAAATGATGTACTTAGTTTCAGGTCTCTAGATACCCACATTTTTAACCGAAGTTTCAAAGGCAAAGAACGCTGACACGTACAGCATGTCAAACTTATACCTGCTAGAATTAGCCTGAATGGCCGAATAGGCAACAGATCTCGACTAACAACTCAATGGTCGTGGGTTCAAATTTCCATTATGGCTGATTGTTCGTTCAGTCAGATGCTAGCGCTTTAAGACTTTAGTCTTAGAATTTGTTTCTCTGGCTAAATTAATAATAATAATAGATCTGCTACTGTGAACATATGCCGAAATGGTCCTACATTGAAACTTCGTCTAAGACTATTAAGAACGCACATTTCCTTCCAAATCTGAGCGTGCCAGCGACAGACGCCAGGCAGACGAACAGAGTTAAGTCGACTTCAAACTTTAATCATTGATCAAGAATATTGATACTTTATGGGGACTTCAGGCCTCCAATTATTTTTTATTGTTGAAAACGGAAGGACAAGTCCTCCACTTCTTGATGCAAAAGCAAGTCATCAATGTTTATAAAAAAGTAGCAACATTTTTTTGTTAATTGAAGACATATCGAATATCTAATCGCTACATAGCTGCAGCAGTTATTACAAAACTTACTTTGCAACTTTGCTTTTTATACGCAACCGTATACCGTGCAACTTGTGGTGCAAAGAATATATTAAATTTGTATGCAACACCCAGAAGGACCTTTTGTTATGCCGATCACCTTCTGAATCGATATAAACTTTTCTATTCATCCGTCCCTCCCTGTCCGTCTTGTGTTCAATCTCCAGGTCGCACTTTTCGAGATATTTTGATAAAATTCCGTACACTGACACGTTTTGGTTGACGGAAGAACGATATTGAAAATGGTTCGGATGGAACTGCTTTTCCGATCACTTCCCGTATAACGTCCTAATTTGAAGATATGAGCAACTATAGGGCGGTGTAGGGTGTTTAAAGATGGGCCGTGGCTATAGTCTTTTTACTTCTTGTTACTATACTTGTTTTTATTTGTTGTCTTTTACTTGTTTTTATATCGCATTTTACTTTGTTAACAATTTCAAGTGTGTTTGTTCAATCTTTGGATTATAAAAACTTTTGTACGCTTTTGCAATCTTAAAAGTAGAGAGTAAACAGACAGATCGACCGATGTACTTATTTGCTTGAAAGGGTCATTTTAAACCCTTTATCTGAATATTACAAATGTAATGACAATATTTAGTATACCTTTTTGCATCGATAGTTGAATGAGTCTCAATGAAGGTCACCCAAATCTGTAATATTTTAAAAACTAATATAAAAATTTTAGGTTTATTGATTTTCACACTACGGTTTAGTTGAACATACACACTTTACAAATTTATAAGTTTCAACAACAACGCTGTTCGAATTTTACATTTAAGATAAAACGAAATTTATGTATTGTATGCGCTTTTACTATGTGGCATGCAGTGTAAGCGGTGTGTGCAGGACGGGCAAACCGAAATCTTTTGTAATAAAATATTAAATAAATGCTTTGTTTACACGGCGACATAGGACTCACTTGAAATTAAGTTTCACATTGAAACGCTCTACAAGCAATGCTACAACAATGTTTTAAAATTATGGTCATACGAGAGAGAGAGAGAGAGAGAGAGAGAGAGTGCCGTTATAACTTCTTCGTTTTGTTTGTAAGATACAATGTAAAGAGTCTCATAAAGAGTGATTCTAAAATGAAAACAGTGTCCTTCAGATATACATGAGTTTCTTGATAATCAGTTGTCGATAGTCTTCACAAATTAAGGATTGCATTAAATGTGCTATGTATGTGCACATGCACTGTGCATGTGTTTGAAACCCTGAAACGAATAACCCATGTTCGTCTGTCCATCCGCCCATTCATGAAATTTCCGAATTCTTAGAAAGAAAAGTATGGAACTTAAGGTTACAATATCTCAAATTGATTTCGTAAGAAATGCAACTCTAAAATGAATCCGCTTCCTTCGCATGTCCCTCCATACTACGTGAGAAAAGCTTCAAAACAGGGAAGTACCGGCTGATTGTTACGTGTATTTTATCACTGGTAGCGCGTCGAGTGATAACAAAATTAGTTTGTGTCAACATTCAGCTAATTTTCTAGTTAATAAAAAATAAAAAAAACTGTTTAGAGTAACGTTAGCCACTTTATATTTACAGGAATTAAATCAAGTAAAACTTGAATATTTATTTCTATAAATTTTCTGGATCATTGCAGCATGAACAGGCAATAGATTTTGTAATTGTATTTAAGACCTGCCTTTTACATAATTGAAATTGCTCTTTATGGATTTTCTTATGTAGACACTTTTACCAAAACTTTGACGTAAAGCTTTTCCCGTGAAACCGTTAAATATTCAAAGCATGCTTTATTTCCTTTGATCCATTCTATGATGACATTTTGTATCTCTTCACAGTCTTATTGTGTAGTAGTGAAATAGAAAATCGGAAGCATTTAACATTTGCGTTGAATGCACCTCTACTTAGCAAAAAAATCATTTACTATTAGAAGCGTGAATAAGTTTCTGCTAATTTTCTACATGTTTTTTAGTGGTGCGATGTATACAACATTGCCGCTCGTTAGCCGCAATTTCTTCCAGTTTTCATATCGAAATTGAATTCTGCTCAGAGATGCAATAAGTAAACAACTGAAGTCAATGTGAACCACAAGATGTAATGTTTCATGACAGCAGCTGTAGGGTACGCTATAGTGAAGCTGACGTTTCTTGAGCGCGTTTTACCACATGAGTCTAAGCCGCATCATATCGAAAATTCTCGATATAATAACTTTTGGCGCACCT
The DNA here is from genome assembly GCA_000688715.1 of Glossina pallidipes. NCBI lineage: Eukaryota > Metazoa > Arthropoda > Insecta > Diptera > Glossinidae > Glossina > Glossina pallidipes. The sequence continues at coordinate 3,131,146 of KK499770.1, read as the reverse complement.
AACGACTGCGCTGCATTTATCGAATACGCTGCACCTGATGACTGCGCTGCACTTATCGAATGCTCTGCACCTGATGACTGCGCTGCACTTATCTAATGCACTGTATCTAGCGACTGGGCTGCACTTATCGACTGCGCCGCACTTATCGAATGCACCTGGCGACTCACTGACGACTGCATTACATCATTCTGAAGATTTCCACTTTCTTTTGCAGAATTTTTGAGTTTGAAGTGAAAGACCCGTCAAAATAACGGGTTAAGTAAGGTTTCCCCAGTCAAAAATTCAGGTTACGATGCAAACTTTACTTGCCACGGCTACTTAGATCTAGTGCTAGTCTATAATCAATACGGACGAAAATAGAAATCTATCTCCAAGTTGACGATAGAATCTTCGCCCGAGATAGAAATGCGATTCCAAACAGCATTTGATATTCAAATAAAACCATTGTCACACTTAAGACTTCACCCTATAACAAGTTGACTGACTGCAATTAAAGTGATAGCTTATTCCAAACCCACGGCTTCCATTTCGGATCAAAGCAGACTATTACGCACGATTGGAACACCCGCTCTGATTACAACTCCATCTCTTACCAGAATTTAGAAAACAATTCAAATTCATGTAGATCCCAAGCAGATTATCACATTTACCTGCCATTCTAGAAAGAAGTATGATTCTATTTAGGAATAAGATTCAAGCTGAAACAAACCTAAACTCCGATTCGGTTTAAGATCTTTTTGATTGTACGCATCTTATACTCAACTTTTCGCCATTTTAACGAGGATCACTCAGAAACCCTAAAAGACCTTCAACTTCAAATAAAACTGCAATAGTTTTGCATTGTTTCTCAAAACATTTAATTTGCGTTTTCCTTCTCTTTTCTCTGGGTGTCCAGTCCCAGCGATACTCTTGAAAATACTACTGCGGATAATATCGCATCTTCCAGGTCATCACATATTAAAGATCCTGCTCTGATTTCTGTTAGCTTAAAGGCAATCGACAAGAATCACTCAGTCGTTCCTTGGTAACAACTCTGGAATAACTGAATTTATGTTGTATTCTTTATCTGCGCAAATAAATTGAATACCTTGGTTTACCTACTACAGCTTCAGACAGAACATTATATGACTTTAATCACATGAGATGCACTGATCACCTGGACAAAATTAACAAAGTGAGCAGCTCCTCATACACATGTGGGGTTTCGCAATTGTCTGACCATCTTCTGTTTGTTTGTCCGAATGTCACCACTTCCGATAGCTTCGACATTTTGCACTCACGCATTTTGCAGGCTTACACCACAATCTTCTCTTCTTTGAAAGCTCGTCATCGAAGCATATAAATGTTCACAACTATACTATGAATCTACTTCTTCACATACTCTTTAACTTTCGCAACGTTTCGGCTCTTTCACAAGCCACCTACATACACATACTTGTACTCTCACACATCGCACACTACGAAATTCTCTTTGTGTAGCATCATCGCAAAATCATTTGGAAAAAAATTAATTCCCAGAACATATCATATCCAAAGTCGAGAAAGTAAAATGAAATAAGTAAGTGAAAGTGAAAGTTGGAAAGAAGCACTTCCCGTGAAATGACTATAGTGACGTGGCAAACGTCATCACATGGAAAATGTGTATATATATATAAATACATTTACGATCATGTTAATCGGCAACTTTATCAAACAAAGAACTTCGGGCCCCATTGAATCCTTTTTAATCAACTCAGTAAATCATCTGTTCTTCATTTACTGACTCGCAGAAGAACGACGAAAAGGCAGTTGTTTTTTCTTTATTCGCGCTACGGCAAAACTTACGATAATTGGACATACATTTTGGAGCTCGACAAAATAGTTTTGTTAAATTTATACAAAAGTCGAACGCAAGTATAATTTTATTGACTTCACCAGCATTGAACTGAAATTTCCCTCTCTGCCCAACAGACGCGTAGAAACCTTTCTTAACGGGGCATTGCAAGTTCATTATTGATTTCTATTCAAAGAGCTTGAAGAAGGGAACCCCTTGGAGTTGAACGGATCCTAACATACGGTAACAATTAAATACATTGCTGTTGTTGTAGAAAGCCATCAGAAGAGTACATCAACTTCAATCGGACGTTGTGTTTGATAGAACTTTGACTTATGGATGTATTTTTTCTAAAATTGTGCACAATTGTATCCGTTAATAATATTCGCGCGTAACGCAACACAAAAAAAGAGACTTGTTCCAAACGAATATTTACAGCCGTGTTCTCGTTGCATTTGCATGCGCAAGTTCGCCCAACAAATATAGCAAGCCTCATGCCGCCAAACACTCTACATAGTATATATGTGTCATGCATGAGATTTCCATCGCGTATTTCTATGCGACACAAACATTTGATAATTATAATGAAGTCCTTGCGGTTGGTATAATAAACTCAAAAATAAACCAAATTTTATATGTATTCTCGCTGTGCATGTATCGGTGAAACTGCAAAAAAATGTTTAAACATTTATTCAGCTAAAACAAATAATTGTGTTGAAATTTGGTGATATATTAATTTCGTCTTTCCCTTTACACGCATCTGTCCATCTGTCCATCTGTGCCTCATGTACTGTGAGGACCCAATGTCGTCTCTCGTTTTGGGCTCACGGGTCCTCCGTCTCTGGAGAGGGGAGAGTGCTAGAATAAGAATAGGTTAAGATAGAATAGGAAATAGCATAGGAATAGATTAGGAATAGAATAGGGATAGCATAAGATAGAATAGAATAGATTCAGGTAGAATAAGAAATAGCATAGGTCTAGATTAGGAATAGAATAGGGGTAGCATAAGATAGAATAGAATAGAATAAGAATAGTGTAAGCATAGGTTACGAGTAGGATAGAGAAAATTAGTCGAGTTAGTCGAGTTTGAGACTCGGGGAGCCGTGATCAGGCTTTCGAAGTCGTCGTTGTGAGGCTCTCGAGCGAGCCAGTACTGAGTGGTAGTTTGGCTCTTAAGCCATAAGTTGAAGTCTATGTTCGGTCGTCAATTTGAATGATAATAAAGGCAACAGCAGGTCCCTACACAAAAAAATAAATGCCTTGCGTTATTTTTCCTCCCCTGGGCCGCTGAGCTACCTCAGCCTCGGAAAAGGGACGAAAACGTCCTCGCAGTACATGTCGCAATCTTCCACGTTTACGATCCTAAAATAAATATCTAAATTTTCGCGCATTTTTATATGTTAGTTTTGAAAATTTACTCAGCCCGCTTCGAAACGCACATCTCGCGGCAATATCGAGGAAAACTGAAAGGATTTCTTTTTTTCTTTTTTTTAAATAAATTCCGCATCTTAATAGCTAACGAGCAAATTTGCAAAGTTATAATAATATTCTTTAAAACTATGTAACAAGCTGGCACGGCTGCCCGCATACAGGCTGCTTTCCTCGACGAATTCCATTTTAGTTCTTGGCCGAGAAAGATAAACCTAAGTTCTCTGAAAACTTTTATTTTAAAAAACATTTCATAAGTGTGATAAAGTTGAGTTCACATTGTACATATACGCGTACAGTGTACATATATATATATATATGTATATTCTGAGTATTTCACTTTAATTGGTTTTACGCAATATTTCTGGAATAGCGCATGATAAAATGTTTAACCGAGCTAATCAAAACGGAATTGATTTGAAAGCAATTGATTGACTTCAGGAGACTAGTTGCGGGCACCAAAATAGATAATTAAACTGTTATATAGAATGTATATATATATATATATGTATAGTATTATCGCACACATTGTACAGCAGTTAAAAAGCATTTAAAATCATAAAATGAATATTCTATAATGATGTGCGCTAAGAAAAGTGACAGCCACCAATATTTCACGTTTAATCTCTGCCGCACACCAACACACCAACACCGCGCACCACAGCATTCATATGCCATATTATGTGCATCATTGTCTGTAATTAAAATGATAGAGCAGCTTTAGCTCATAAATTTTCAGCTTTATTCATATTAAGCTAATGTTTACATGAAATTGCAATGAAACCCAGTTATTAAATTATCGGTGAAGGCAGTCAAATAATTCGAAGCTCAAATGAATTATTTTTTTTTTCTAGGCATTAGTTGATTACTACATTAAAGAGCTAAAGAGCTGCTATTGAAAATAATGATGTTATTAAAACGACAATTACAATTTATTGCAATTTATGTGCAAGTATATGTTAATATTGATTAGATGACTGTAAATAGTGAAAACATTGATTCTTCATGGATTTTGGGGAACATTTTCGAATTTAATTGATGTAATAGATGATGTGATAGGACGATTCACATGCATATTTTGTGATTTTATCAAAAATCGAATTGTTAAACAAGGAAGAAAATTATATTCGGTCATGACCGAATTTTTTACACCCACCACCGTTATCCTAAGAAGAACAAAAAAGTGAAAGAACTAAATTTTCACGTTTTGTAGTGTGGAGTGGATATTTTCAAAATAAAAGTCTCTGTCGCATAGGCATGTAGGCGTTGTAGGCGTGCCTTTTGACCGGTTCGGACCGGATTTTCAAATACTTTTGCAAATTTGTATGCGATATCTTCATTTCTACGAGCGGGACAATGCGTACCACAGATACTATACAGTTGCACAGACAGACGCATGAAGAAACGAATAAACGGACATGCTTAGGTGCATTCCAATTTTGAAACTGGCCAAGAATATATATACTTTATGGATTTTTGGATTATAAAAGTTTTGAAAAAACAATGAAAATATAGCACACAATAAAATTAAGTACACGTGGTCAATTTTTCCCATTTTCGTAGAGGTACTAGAAGGCGTAAGTTTGGTAATATTAATCTTATCAAGCTGTACTCGCGTGTGTGTAAAAGGAGACAGTTGTATAATTCTTGATACAAAAAGAAGTCCGATATTTAAGTATCACATAAAGTAAATATGAAAGAGTGACACCACGGAAAGTATTTTACGTTTTCTTTGTTTGCTGGAATTCGAGAGGAATCGCGCATCGATAGGAATCCCCGTCTGTACAAATGATCGATTGCATTCTCTATTGTCAATGAGCCACGCTAGGAAAACGTGTAATTGTTGCAGAATGCCCAGAATTGATCAATAGAGGAGTGATCGTCTGCCATCACGATGATGTCAGTGCATATCGTAGTGCAACGTTAAAGACTTCAATTAGAAGTTTTAACGCGTCAACCATATAGCCGGGAACTGTTTAGTTTTCTGTGTCCGACCCCAAAAGGTCATAATGACTATACTGGAGAAATGACAATAAGTTATCGATCAGAATGACTTGATAAATTCGATTTAACATGTAAGAGAAATGTCTTTGAATTTTAGTGATAGCATAGTGAAGCTGTTGCGTTGGAAACATTCATAGGATATCGAAAAATGCTGCTTATGTATTTTAATTGCAATTGTTTTCATTGTTGTGGTTGCAGTCAAACTCTTGCAACATCGGATGATAGAAATTGTTTTAAGGGTTCATTACATTTATCGATATGATGCATGCGGTACCAACTTGTTTTTTTTTTTTTATTTTATTTTGGCACAATTGATAGGACGAGTTTGAACTCGAATGAAATAATGACTGCACATTTAATTGGCCAATTTACCAGCCAAACGATAGGCCTAATTAAAATAGACTTTTAAATAATGAATAAAAGAGTAATACATTAACCTAATCAATAAAATATACTTAATATACACAAACAAAATGCAAATCAATAACGAACTTTTCCTTTACAAATAGACAGATAGCTCTGTGTGTTTAACGTCTGCACCTGACATGAAGTCTTAATCAGACGGGTTGCCTACAACCATCGGCAATCGATATTCAGTTGATTGACGACCCCTCAGGGAGAAAGGGAATCCCCATTGAAGGGGGCCTTTCTACCCTGAAGTACCGCAATAGAAGATGGGTGTGGACCAACTTCTCGCTTAGTGGTTTGCGTCGAGGCCTATCTAAGCACCCCTTTAAAAATAGACAGGTATATGAACCCCGGTGTGGCTTTAGTGACATTCAATAGGTGTGTTGGTTAAAGGTGTTTCAATTCACTTAAAGCAGACGCCAAGCCAACATAGTCAGGCACCTATCTGACACTACTACTTACGTCGCCCCGTCAATAGTTCGCCGATCTGTTTGTTAAATATTGAGCCCGAATTCTTTGTAGATAAATCTGCAAGCCGCAAGACAACTCCTGGCACTCTCGATGATCTCTCCATTCTAGCAATCCATTCCTAAAGACCAGTTCCAGTTTTCACCCTTGAATGCTAGTGCAAAACAAAAGTGCGCCTTCATTTACCTCACAACCTGCCTTATCGAACAACTCGATTTGCTCGAGACTTTCGTGAGTCTAAATGGACAGATAACAGGTAGCTGAACCAAAGTGAACAACAGTCCACTTGTTTTGTGACACTTACATTGGAGTATCATAAATGAAATGCTAAAATTAGTTAGTTAGTTAGTTAGTTAGTTAGCTATAAAGAGTTTACAATAATACCTTCGCTCTCCTTTTTCGTTTAAACCTCTCGATTAAAATCTCTTCGAATTTTATGGACTAGAAAATAAAGAAACACTACAATGCTAGAATATATAGAATACGATAAACTAAATCAATTTTTTAACATTACAGATATGCGTCAGCTCTAAAGAGGTGGTGAAGTCAAAGTGAGTTTTGCGTGATGCGCGTGAGATAATACTTTAACTGATTATCTTTAACGGCGCACATTAGGTGGACTTATTGCAGATTTTGAAAGACGATATCAGAACAAAAAATCGCCGAATTGCGGCGGAAATGAAAGTGCCGTTTAGTCAAGTCAAGCGCAAGCGGACCAAAATCAGAAAATTGCAGGTTGATTTTCTTCCTCATGCAATGAAGAATTTAAGTCTAAGAGTTACAACTCTTTTAAGATGCTCAACTGTTCCCCGTACAACTAGGACATGGAAGACATTCACCATCACTGGGCAAACTGCTATGTTGAACCGCAGGCATATTACATTCTACAGGTAATAAAACGCTAAACAGTAAGATGCGATGCCAAAGTTTTTCCCGATATTTACAAGGATTCATTCATTTATTCATTTTATCAAACCGGTTACAAGGCCCAAAAAGAAGCTTCAGAGATCCCACAAGGTATACATATTCTTGATTCTGTGGTAAACATTGTCCCGTTCACAAAATCGAAGATATCGCATATAAATTTGCAAAAGAATTTGCAAAAGGCCCAAATCGGTCCGAGGACGAGCATACAACGCTTACATGCGTACACAACGTGAACTCCTTTTTTTTCCGTTTGTTGAATATAGAAAAAATCGACTGTGCGCATCCGATGTTGTAGAGTACGAAAATGTAGTTCTTTTCCCTTTTTTACGCCTTTTTTAGGATCACGGTAATGAGTGCAAAAGATTCGGTCACGACTGGTTATAATTTTCCAACTTGTCATCTTTGTTCGTACTATTAGGGAGTGTATGTGTCCTTTGCCTGTAAATCTCAATAGATTTTGTTATTCTTTTATTACAATGATATCCTTGCAGTTCTCAAGATACCCACAAGACGTGTTGATGCTATACTATGTGAAAACTTAACCAACGAAAAGATCGATCAAATGTTTGCATTGCATTGCAAATATACATTCAACACTGGTACAGTGATGCAGCTTTTACGGTTAAACGAAGATTTCGATAACGTTTCACATCAATTTGGTCCCCAAGAAAGTTGGATATAATTTCAACAGCTTGGGATAATAAAAGATGCATACGCTTGCGATGCGAAGGTGCAATTAAAGCAGAAACTAGATTTAATTATGCTCCTCTCTCTCTCTCTCTCTCTCTCTGTTTATTGAACGGCCTATACGTTCTCTTGAATTTGCAAAATTGTAAAGACATGCATACAGTTTTGTACCCCTCTTCCTTCGATGATTTTTATTTGCTCATTTTTATTAATTAATCACTTGATTTGCACTGATTGTAATAAACAGAAAGTGTCTCAATGGTTTGCTGTATCGCTTTTCTTCTCCTCTAATTTTATATTTTCATCGATTCTTTCACATTTCGTTAAAAGCAATTTTTCTAAGCTTTTTTTGTGGGAAATAGTAGCGAACAAAGACGTCGCAATTACGAGCATCGCTACAATTACGAGCATCGAAAAATATGCAATGAACTAACGTCATTAGATGGGACTGCGCACTTGGTTGTAACTGTAACATGGCCAAAATTAATTTACAATTAAAATCTATATTTTCGTTGCTATGGCCTAAGAGACACAGTGCACAGAATTTACTTCTCGCGTAAAATTTGTTAATGCGCTCGGCAGAAATCAATCGCAAAAACTTATGAGCTCCAAAGCATTACTCGCTTACAGCTACAACCTTTTTGTGCTACTGAATCTTTCTGGCAAAGAACTCTCCATAGGGAGTATATCCCGATGAGGTGCTTGGTTTAGTTCTAATGTAACCTCAACAGATTATCTTCTATTGCATGTCTGCGTTTTATGTTACGCTACAACTAATCCAAGACGAGATGGAGTCCAATTGATAGCAGATTGATTTGTTTCGATATCAAAGGTGTCAGGAACCATCCGACTAATCATCACTCAAACTTGACATTGTGACAATGGTTTGGGCGAATTTCTTGCAAGCGGTAATTCCTAGTAATAATTAAGTAAACCTAGCCGTGAAAGGAAGTGAAGAAATATAATTTTTCTTTGCCTATGTACTCACGAAGCTAAAATTCGCCTTTCACACGCCTTTAACACAACAGAATTAGGGATTAAATCTAAAAGGCAGGCGCTCCGATAAAGTCCGTAGGAATTTCCAAACCAAATGAAAAACTTTCGCAGGCTAATACATCAAAAGTGTGTCAGATTAGTGTCACAACATAGCCGTTGCAAGCAAACATCTCCACTGAAAATTGGTCATTGATTATCGAACTAAAGCATACCACGATTTGAAACCAAATATGCTTGAATATTGTCCGCAAAAAAAAATGCCTTTCCAGAGTGTATGCGTGCAAAGGCAAGTCTCTGGTTTTTTTCGTGTAATTGTTATCAACCATGATATTCCTGTTATTGCGTTTTATTAAAAAAGGCGTCTTATCAGGTGCGAAATAGAAGGCAACTTCTCGTAAGATATTAAAGTGTCGACTTATTTTGTTGTTTGTCCGTTAAACACAAACGATACACGATACAGTATACATTATATATATATATATATATATTACAAAGGAAGTAGACGTGCAAGATACGCTCTTTGTTACTTTTTTAATCTTCTTACATGATTAGATGACTAAAACGAGAACAAAAATCACAACAGGAAAAATAGTTAAAATTTAATTTACTTAATTTATTTATACGTAAATGTGTGCAAATGTTATGATGTCGTAGGTCCATAAACATAAGTGAAAGCTTCCGTTTTTCACATATTTTAAAGGTATTTCGAGTGTAAGTGTGTATATGTATGTTTATCACATCTACATGCTATTGCATACACCTTTCCGCATATATAGAATAAATAACCCTTGAGACCTATCAAGAAAGTATTAAATCAAAAAAAGTGTTAAAAAAAAAAGAACAATTGAAACCTTTTTTTATAAATATTTGAAAAGAATATTTTAACTCAATTCATTAACTCAGCAGGAGATTTCAAAAAAAAAAAAAGTACATTTTCTACTACACTTTACTTTACTTTACTCGGATACTTATGTTATATCAAAAAAAAAAAAAAAAAAAAAAAAAGTCAATGTATAAAAAACTTATGAAAATGCTTTACTGGCTTCAAGGTAAACCCTTGCCTAGTTCTTGCGAAGCCTTTGAAACATTTTCATAAGCTCTGCATATGCCATGATAATATCAGTAAATGCTTCTCGTTCGGTGATAAATATAATAAAATTTATGTTAATATATAACATTACTACCAAATGGTACCGTTATTTCAAGCAAGAGTGTCCGCCCCACCGCCCCACAACCGACAGAAGAACAAACTTCCAATTTGATTATATATATAATATACTCACCACGTTAAACAGACTTTTTTTTTTTTTTTATAGAATTTGTAGCGAAGAGGCCATAAGGATTTTAATAAGAAAGATTTCGTGTTTTCGTCATAAGGTACGACATTATATGACAATACATTCCAAAAGAAATTATGCCTTTTTTTTTTGCTGGCACCTGAACATATCGGAACAAAATCCCCCTTAAGGGGATTTAAAAAAGAAGAAAAACAAAGCACTTAATCATTCCTCCGTGTGTTGAATTTTTTAAGCAATCAAAACTTCAAGCCGACATTCAAATCCAATCCAAGATCGCATCTAGAGATTGCTTTTTATAAACTGAATGATGAACGCGTATGCAGCATCCACAACGAAAATATATTGAACTAACCAATGCTTTCTCGCCCCATAGCTATCTTTACTTCATTTGCGTTTGTTTATCGCACTCATACACACAAACCGAGAAGGTTATATTCAAAACTATATAGTTCCGAAAAAATAGACGATAACCTAATGGAAACGACATTCAAACTTCAAACTGAATATTGTATGCGGCAGTAGACGTTCACATCGCAACACTATCTTCAAATCAGGCCATTATTTCATTAAAATTTGTACAAAAACCATCATGCAGTCGCAAGAAGAACGTCGGCCAAATTCGATTAACATGTGACTTACGAAATCTCTAACCGATGGGCTCGATGACCCCTGTCGTGAATATGCGAGAAGTAAATTGCTGTCCATTGGGGTTATTGGACGAGTATGGCACCGCACCAAGAACGATTTACTGCCGATGAGAGTTGAGGGGCTTCCCAGTCTGCCGCCAGAGAAGGACAAGCTTACGAAAATGACATTCAAAAATATTATGGTTATTGCACGCTAACATCAATCATGCCCTATAATTATCTAAGCTAATTAATGTTATAAATACCGAGACCGGACAACTTTTCTGCTCAAAAAGGAAATTTTCTCGCTCGAAAAGTCTACTTAACGAAATTAGGTGCTGCTTAAACTATTTTACCTAAAAAACGAAAAACCCGGTAAGAAAGTTATATTCGTCGGAGCACGAATCTCGCATACCCACCGCTATATTTTCCGCCTTCTATGCTGAATGAAGGGAAGCCATTATTAGTTTTACTATCAAAAGAAAATTTGAGAAAATAAATGCGCTTGCAGTCGTCTGCACACGCATTCGTCAATCAAACTGTACTCCCAAAGAGAAAGAGTAAACATTGCAGACCAGAGCTTCCAGTAGCAAAATATGTGTCGAAACTTGTGCTCTTGTGTTGACTAATTATCGTACTCGTTTTTGGTGATCCGATTCAAAGATATATCAAAGTGGGTCGATTAAATCAACCGAAGAACATTTTCAATGACAGCAGAGGCTTGAAACATTTCTCTCGTACCGAGCCTTCAGTTACATTTCGTAAAGCCATGAACGTGCCAATCGAGAGCATTTCTATAGTATATGCAGGGGTAACACCTCTGTAACTGCCTAACAAAAAAAGAGTTTTTGGACATTTTGTTTCGGTTGGAAGAGAAGGTTGTGGAGTGTGTATTGAAGTATTCAACAAAAACTTTATTTTCGAAAGATTATGAAGAATGGCAACACTAGACATATGTTAAAGATTTTTCTTTTAAAAAATGTTGCTATTATCTCTCCATCAATCTGCCGACGCAGTATGATAAAAAGACGCTTTCAAGTTCAAGTATTCTTTTCATCCTCTTCCCCCAACAATTTTTTAGTCGATGCATTTGTCATCGCGAAACGATGGAGAAAACAGAAAAAAGATATGTAGATCCATAGCCATAACTTATGGTCAACATCAGAAACTTTATATCAAAATTGTAATTTCTCGCCCGAAGGATTCGCATACCCACTCAACGATCATGTTGATGAAGCCACATAAGCGTAGCTTCGCTTAGAAATGCTTTCAAATCAACTTCCGCATTTTGTAAAGAAGCCTATTAGTGTATTGGAACAACTGACAATCAACGGATACAAGATTGAACTGCAACTTCTCACATAGGCTTGTGGCATAACACTTGACTGTCGAGCAAACACCTACCGGACTGCGACCACTCTCTCTCTATCTCTATCTCTACCTCTATCTCTTCGCTCCCTTCTCTCTGACCGTCGCCGTGTTATGCACGTAAAAGACGTCCCCTGAGCGATTGATTTTGTTAACAAAAAACAAAAAAAAAAAATCGACGCAGCCAGTCTCTGGTAAGATCTTCGGGAATGAGCACGAAATTTCAAGAACTAAATTCCTCTAATGTGACGTGAACTTTTCCACATATTCCCTGGGGGTCCAAAGCAGTAGTAAAAAAATGTTTTTTCCAAAAAATCTACGTTAGCCTTATCCCTTAATAATGAACGTATCCCGATTTTCATCTGCGGGGGGCAGCAATCAAATGTTGATGTTCTATTGCATCTAGAATGCCTGTATGCATTCTATTGCATTGTTCGGGAAGATTGTAATAGTGAGTTACGAACAAACAAACAACGCTCTTGTTTAAATGCGTGCACAATTTAATGCCAATTAAGAACAAAGAACACGATAAGTTTAGTATGCCATTGTTTTTCATATACACATCAACACATGTAAACATAGACTTATATAAATTTAGTTAAAGTAATTTAATCCGTTTGCGATACCGTTTTTAGCGTATGTCTGTATTTCCTTCGCGCAAAATAAGCAGAAATCTTTATTAAATACTTGTGGTTAATATGCAAGTTGTTTCAATACGCAATACAGGTGCTGCATAAAAGTCGAACACCGCATGCATATGCAAACAACTCATATCCATCCATACACACGTAGTGATAAGAAATAATATTCATGTTCATGCGTTTGCATGCCTTACCATTATATGATATACAGTTAAAATATAAACCTACACATGTGTACAGGCAAATAAATGCATAGGAAAAACCGCATGCATGCATGCAAACATCCTTGCATAAACACACACACACACACACACACACACACACACACACACACACACACACACAGTAAATGTTTTCAGGTTTCGCAGTATACACAAAATCCAAAATATGCACAACAAACTCTCTTTATGTCAAACACAACATATAGGCAATGGGACGTTCACAGAGCATACATTTTGTGCGTTTCCACGTTTCACGTAAAGTAAGTAAGTAAGTACTTTAAGTAAAGTTTATATTGGCTCGACATATGTATGTACATTGCCGTGCATATCCATATATGTATATTTATATAACTCATTTGCTTATTTTGAGGTGTTCAGTTAAAGAAGAAGCGAACGTTGTATGTTTGCAAAAGCATATGTGCGCACAAAACCGACTTGGCAGTGGTGCGAGCAAATTTATAAAATTCATTTTAAATGTTCAGTTATTATAATTTCATCCATTTATTTGCACATATTAGCGGTACTTCTTTGCATTCACCTTTTTAAAAATGTAGGTGAATTAGTTTTATCGTTCCGTCTGTGGCATCTAAACTTGTTCATCGAAGTGTGCGATGTTTATTCGCACACCAAATAGTTGATTTTGCCACATTAAAATCAAGAATTGACGCCGAAATCCCTCCTTAAAAAGAATTACAAAAATTTCTGATTTTGATAAAATATCCTTCTGTGCAATTGAAGTTAATTGCCAGGAAAAATTCGTAGTATTTATACATTCATTTTCGATGAAACTTTACCCGATCGAATGTGACTCCCTCAGTAATTAGATTTTCACCGCAACTAATACTCCTCAAAGACCTGCCCACAACTGCGCTCAAAATTGTGGGGAAAACGTCAATAGCACATGCGATAAAGCACTAGAGCCCTTATCTGCGATCCATTCATTGTAAAAAATAAATCATTATATAACGAGTAAGAAAATTAAATTCGGTCGGGACCGAATCTTTAATACCCATCACGATTATCCTAAAAAAAAAGAAGAAAGCAGTAAGAGAACAACATTTTCATGCTCTATAATATGGAGCGGGAGCAGCTGGTTTTTTCTGTGTTCGAAATAAGAATTTTTGTCGTATAGGCATGTGGGCGTTGTAGGCGTATCCTTTGAAAAGTTTAGGTCAACTCCAAATTCTTTTGCGAACTTTTAGACGATATCTTCATTTGCGCTAACGGGAGAATGTCTACCACAAATACTACCAAGTTGCACAAACAGACAGATGGACAGACGAACAGGGGTGCATTCCAAATTTGAAACTAGCCATGAATTTGTATACTTTATACGGTTCTTGTAGCTTCTTTCTGCACCTTATTGAAAAAAAAAAATTAAATTTTGATACACTGTAATATGAGGTAGGCGTGGTCAATTTTTTTCCCTTTTTAATACACAAATGCTATAGCATAGAATGTGCGTTGAAATTTTTGTGTGTTCATTCGCTATAGTTTATGAGTAATAAGCGAAAAATCAAATGTTCATTCCCTTTGAGAAACAGAGATGTTCTCAGTTTACGTGATGCTGTGGGCTCATTTTTTATACCAACCTGCGTGCTAGAACTGCCAAAGTTTCTGATAAATTTGAAGTCGATGAGCTTCACGAGAATGCTTACATCAGACATTACATAAACGGACAGACGGACATGCTTATATCGATTTCAAATTTGATAGTGATAAAGAATATATATATATATTGTGGAGTCTCTGATGCTTTTGGCAAAAACATTATACCCCTCGTCCATCGATGATGGGTATAAAAATTATAAGCTAAAAATTTTAGTTAAAGGAATGAATTTGTCCTCAAATTTTTCGTAGCCATCTTTTCTCAAGTTAAATTCAAAATGCAACAAAATCCTTGATAGAAATAATGCCATTGCCTCAAGTGAAAATGATAAGTTCCGGCAAATTTCCACATGAATCTTTGTTACTTGCAAATGAATCGACACTTCACCTCTAACAAGAGTAATAAAGTCGACTAAATTTCACCATAAGTCCTCGTAGTCATACTTCATTTGCTATAGGCAGACGAGCTTTGTCAGCATAGAAAAAACATTGCGCGCGGACGTGCGTGTAATATAGAAGACATTTTGCAATTATTTAGTTCTTACCTTTGTATTAAAACAACGGTAGCGCACTTTATTTCCATAGGCCCTACAAATTAAAGTATTTCCTGACAAATCAAAAAATTTCACACATCCGCAAAACCGTCCGTTACGAATTGTATTAAAAAAAAGAAACCAATTTAAAAGCACTTGCTGTTTACATAATAATTCTACAAATTTTGTTCGGTCATGCTCTGCACCTTTATATTTTCTTCATCTATCTCATCTCTTTGTCTTTCATTTTCATTAATTGAGTTTTGCTCTAACAGGGCATAATACAATTTTATCTCTTTTTTTTTTTTTCTTTTCTTTTGTGCTTTGTCAGAAATTGTATATCACATTTAGAAGGTAACACGTTAGCAATGGTTGACCTAACGATAGTTTGAAATGTGGAAAGCTTATATGTATATATGAATAAAAGATATTTCGTGTTTGCTTAGGTTTATTTATTTGCTTGTTTATAAATCTAACTAATCCCAACATAAAAAAATTGTCCAAGTTTCTGTTTACCGTCACTTGAATCTGTTTTACAGTGTAAAACACAATTACTACGAAACACATGGGAAAAATTTTATTTACTTTGGATTCTTAAACAAACTCTATCTCATAACATTCTTCTTATTATGCAGTTATTGTCGATCTCTCTCAGAACCATTTTCATTCCGAGCATTAATTCAATAAATAAAATCGAAAGTTTTTGTTAAGACTTGCAAAATCTCCTGTCTGACCAAACTAAGTACATATACAATAGTGATCACTAAATTAGACGTCGGTACCGTCCTTTTGTCGTAATCACAGTTTCAAAACGCAAATGTATCACATAAACATAAATAAATTTTTGCGAGCTTTTAGAAGACAAATTCAGCTCGATTTTCGAAGAATAAACTTTTCAACATTCTATTCTCATCTTTTGTTGACAATTGCAATAACATACCTTAAAACAATGACTAAAGAGACCAATAGGCGAAGATTCATGGAACACTTGATATTCTATTCATTCCTTTTTTTGAAAATATAATCGCGTTACTAGTGTAGCGTCTGTTATCTGGTAATGGGGAAAAGAATTGCTAAGTATCTACACGCCACGCCCCCTTCCTAGAAAACTCGGTAAATGAATCTCTCTCTCTCTCTTTCTTTCTTTCTTTCTTTCTTTCTTTCTTACTTTCTTTCTTTCTTTCTTTCTTTTTTCTCTCTCTCTCTCTTTCTCTCTCTCTCTTTCTTTCTTTCTTTCTTTTTTCTCTTTCTCTCTTTCTTTCTTTCTTTCTTTCTTTTTCTCTTTTTCTCTCTCTCTCTCTCTCTCTCTCTCTCTCTCTCTATCTCTCTTTCTTTCTTTCTTTCTTTCTTTCTTTCTTCCTTTCTTTCTTTTTTCCTCCTTCTTTCCCTCTCTCGAACCAATTTTCATCACAAAATATAAGAAATTGGACATTTTTGTCATATAAAGACTTATTTACCATTGGAAGTCGTATATGGGATGGGACACAAAAAATAGACCTACCTGGTCTAACAACAGTAAGGTTAGTTTTTATATCAAATTATTATAATAAACGACCACCAAGAGTCATCAACTTAAGCATATAAAGATTCATCTTTCGTAGGTAGGCTTACCTGACAGGGGGATTTATAACATTGCCTCCAAACTAAAGTATTTCTTCATATAATGACTTTTCAACATAAGGCATTACATGCGGTCTGATCCGCAACATTTTCAATAGCATTCGTCTTTGGATCAAAACACGTCAGTTTACCAAATTTCATCAAAAAATCTCAAATATTGCGCGCTGTAGGTTGAACGCAATATGACAAGAGGGGCAGATATGCAGACGAACAGATAAGCTTAGACCGATGTGGAAAATGATTCTGAATCAACCAGTATAATGAAAGGTGAATGGCCATCTTCCAGATGTTGCATACATATGTTGCATAAGCTTAATACCTCCTTTTGCCACAAATGGTGGAGGGTATAAAAACGAAGTCGATCTCACATTTACCAGGACGGAAATTTAAAGGTACGTAAAATTCATATTGGGTTTGATTAACTGCGATCCATTTGTGATCCCTCGTCCTACTTTTTTCTCTTCTCTTATTAATCTTAAAGCAAAAATTGAAATTTTCAAAGTTTCTTGACGCACAAGATGTAGTGTGATACAAACACATAAACAGTTCGCCCTTGATCTCACTTAATCTCTCACATCCACGTCAGTTTATTAAAAACATAATAATACCTTTTAATTCTCTGCTGTAAGTCTTTCATAACACAAAGGACGCTTTCGGATGATTGAGTGTTTAAGTGTTACTTTGCATGTCAGAGGTTATGAATGGTATAGAATTTCGGTCTCAATTAGAAAATAAAACGAAAAATAATTTCTATTGTTTGTCCGTTGAGAAGGCAAATGAATCAGAATTTTGCCGGAAGAACAAAAGCCAATAAATTAATCTAAAAACTATTATATAAAAGCAAACCTGTTGCTTTCACTTAATCATTTTTCATTGTTTTTCTTTTTATTATTGCAAGAGTACGTATGTACATTGGAATGAATAAGTAGATGCGTGAGTTTTTTTTAAATGGTATTTTACACCTAACCCTAAAGAATTAATTCTTAGGTTTAAAGTGAATTTTACTCAAAACAAATAGGATGAATAAACTAAGGGGAATTCATAGGGCATACTATTGGTCAGAATTGAAAAAGAATTTCTTAGTTGAGAGCGTAAACAGTAGCAAACAAGCAGACATCTATATATATATATATATATAGATAGAAATTTTGTAATAGCGAAAGATGATTTAGATGATAGCGAAACTGTTCCCAGTTTTTTCATATTAATAATATACTAACCAAAGAGAGTGTGCGTTCATTATGAGTTCTCTCTTAATTTACGCCATTTCATGATTACGTCTAAGAGAACGCTTAGAATACAAAAATCATAAATAAATAAATAGCGGTTCTCTATAGTTGAAGGAGAAAAGATGTGGCATAAATGCATGCTTGGATGTATTTGTGTGTTTGTGTGTCTGTAACTTTAGTTCATATGATCGCATTTCGAGATTTCATTGCCATTAAACTCCGGCGCTTTTGCCTGACTTTCAAATCTCAAAATTCTGAAACTAACAGAACACGCAGATCCAAGTTACTTTACCTTAATTGCTAACAACACTTACTCAGAATAATCGAATTAATCTACCACATCGTGACGTCAAATACATATCAATCAAAATATTTTCCATTGTTTTCTACAACGTTTTCCCATTTTTGTGGCAATACGGCGATGACACGTCAAAAGAGCGATATTGATTTGGCAGCGATCCAATCCAATTAACAAATTTAGTTTGTCGCATTCTATCCTTCATGTCCTTTTATTCGATATTCTTAAGAAAAAACGAATCCACCACCTTGTGGGGTGCACCATATTTATTTTAAACTTGTCCCCTTTTCACGCAGATAATAAATATATCGTCATGTGAAGAATGTACAAAATGATTTCAAACATTGACAGATAAAAAAACGTCAAATGAATAGTGGAGTCCTAGACAAAGTAAATCTAGAAACTTTTCAACTTTCTATAGTATATGAATAATTAAGGGAAAACCAAAAACATTTTTGGTTAGAGCAACAGGGTTATATTCTGTTTAGACTTTACTATGGACATATGCTCTTACCAACTTAGACCCTTTTACAATTATCGCATGGGAATTTTCCATGTTTCTGGTAATTTTAAGGTCGAGAGGTCGAGAGTTTCAATAACATATACCGCACAGATATACATACACACAGACGGACAGACGTAACTCAAACGATTCAAAATTTTATGCTGCTCAATCATATATATATATATATATATATATATATATACTTTATAAGGTCTCTGAAGATTTCTGATGGGTGTTGCAAACATTATCACAGAATGAGTGTAAGTGCTCAACGTATAACCATACCGCACGGTTTCGAAACCTTGTTATACGAAGTGATAACTTAGTTCCATTTGCAGCCTCCCGAGACATATCCCAAATATTTTACAAATTTGATATTTTTCTTGTCAGACTGAAATTCTTAATCAAATCAACAACTCGCAATCTAAAACAACAACAACATAATCAAAACAGTTATTCACAAAAGGTTATAATGATCCGAATTTTAAAATCTTTGAGCGACTCTTGTACCTGCTGCAAAACGTAAATCGCTCTAGCGAGCCTGTTCACGTGTTCGATTTTGAGGTATTGTGGGCGAATCAAAACTGTCTGCAAACTTGTGCGTCTGTAAAAATGCTCACAGAGACCAAGCGCTCAGTTTAAGTTTTATTCACTAATTACTATGAAGTTCAAAGCCTCCACTACACATAAAAAACTGAATGGCGATCGTGGTTAAATTATAAACAAGTAAGAAAATTATATTCAACGGTGATTCAATCCTTCCTTCCCCTACACCCCCAGTTCCTTAACCTAAACAAAGCTAAAGAAGAATTCAATTTTCATACTCTGGAATATTTACATAAGAGCGACTGATTTTTTCCACATTTATAGAATAGAGTTCGCAAACTCTATGGCCTGTTTATTGTCTGTAGCGAGCAGAAAACCTAGCGAGCATAATGTATGCTCCACTTGGTTTAACCTATGCACAGGAGCTTTCAATGTTTTTGCCAAATTTGAAGGCAATAAACTCCAATATACCTTCCAAGAATTCTGGAAGGTCCTTCCGGGTGTTGGCAACGTTTTGACAAAATTAGTTCACCTTCAGTCTTCAAGGGTGGATATAGAAACTAATACACACCTTAAATAATATTCTTACGTCATATGCTCTTCTTGCAGTTTTGCGTTTCTATCCGCATCATTCTGAGACTGGGTTTGTACCACTGAACCGCAAGTACGTATTGGATCGACATAATCGATTCGCAATAGCTATTCGAATGTCGAAAGGGTATTAACGCTTGTGACCTTAACAAACATCAATTTATTCGAATAAAAAGAAACGGGCCATGTTCATGTCTATGAAACGATGACTTCTAACAATCAAAACAACATCAAAAGCATTATTACGGAAGATGATACATGAGTATACACAAGCAGCTCGCAAACAGTCAAGCAGCGAAGGAACTATTAGGCGATCAGAAATACGATCAATAACCCACGTGAAAGCAAGTTGCAAGTAAAGATCACGTTTTCAGTCTTATTTGATTATCGTGCTATACCGTATATCGTAGTATGCATTTTTTTCGGTCAAGCCAAGCTGTTCACAAGATCGTTCGAACGTTATTCGTCGACCAAATAAAGCTAATTGCCAAGTTAAGCCAGTTGCTCTGAAGTATGAGCAGACCTTCGCGAGTTTTTCAACAAAAATCCAACTCATATCGTCCTGCCACCGACATATTTGTTTTGTGTATGTGTCTTTTGATTGCTCCGAAAACTCAGCAACTGGTTCCAAATATATCGATTTAACTCGATTGACGAACTGCTTAAAAGACTAGGAAAAATGTTGCCACAAGTGTACTTGATCTACACAAAATCACTTTGGGCAAGGAATGTAGGAAATAAGTCGTATGCACTACACCACTTATGATGTAAGGATTTATTAAGTTTGCACGAATGCAGATAATCTCACCATTTACTACACCGAACGATTCGTATTCTACTTCGATCTAAGCTTGTCTTACGTTGTAGCTACAGGTCACAATTGTTAAGATATTTTGATGGAATTTAATAGGCTGACGCGTTTTGGCCTAAGAACGAACGCTATTGAAAATGGGTCCCATTGGACCACTCTTTCGAGCATTTCCCATAGAAAGCCTTATATTGAAAAGTTTGTTATATGAATAACTGTAGGGTGGTGTATGAGATTTAATAGCGGGTCGTGGCGTGTTGCTTAACCTTAAAAATTATCACTATTTTTCAAAAAAAAACACTTAAAAATTGCGATATATGTGCGTGCGTTTTCATAAATTATCCTCTTGCGATGTTTTTTCTGCTCAGAGATTTTTTCTTCATCAACCTTTAATGCACCTATAGAAAAATATGCAGTCTGCAGTACTCTGTAGTGATTCTTATAAAAGGAATATAAATATATCGAGCAAACCGTTCCTGTGAACCCCCGCTTTTAAGCTATTTTGGAAACTTGTCCATTAACTTGTGACATGACATAATCTACAATGGTGATCAGTGCTTAGTTATTCGATAGGTTTCCATTATTCAAGAATTGAGTCAATTTTAACAGAATTTATTAGAAAAGCATACACACATTCACAAACATATATGGACATAAGTATAAATACATACGCACGAACAGGCACACTTTACAATATAACGATACGTACGTACACGTACACCACTAGTTATTCCTTTTAGTATCGTTCTCCATCAAAAATGTCCTCATAATACGAACGAACAATGGCCGATTCGAAGATTAAGTGACTAAAAAGATTTATAGTTGATTTAAGCGACTTATCACAATTACAGTGCGTCTCATTAACATTGCGGTTTTCCGCTCGTCGAAAAATAAACGCTTGCCAAACCTAGTCCCTCGTCTAAACATAAAAATGTATTTCACTATTTTACACTGCTGGGAGATACATATTAAAATGTAAGAACGAAACATTACTCCAGTGGGCAAGAAAATTAAATAACTTGAACAACTCATAAAACATGGCGTCATTAATATTGGGATTTTCTCGTACAAGGAAGAGAAAAAACCGGATATTATTAAAAATTAATATTTGGAGAAGTATCCGTTTTGCTTAATAAAGTCATTTAAACGTTTTGACATATTTTGTACAACTTTTCTTGTTTAGGAAACAGGCATCTTACTCCATTCCTCTTATAGTCGATTTTTCAGATCTTGGGCGGAAAAGGTTGGGAGTTTTCGCACATGACATTCATCTCACATATTTTTGATGGGGTTCATGCCTGGTCATTTGTGAAAGAGGGTGAAGCCCTTTGGGGCACTTATATAAGAGCCACTTTTGAATTAAGCGAGACTTATGCCTTAGGTCGTTGCTTTGGTAGAATTTGAATGTTTCCAAAATACCAAGTTTGCCTGTAGTTTCTTCCAAATTTTCGATCAATCTCCTTAAAAACCCCTCCTTGTTTACAATGGCATCCATAAACACCAATTTTCCGACTCCATGCTACTCTTAAGTATATTTTATTGTTAATACTACCTTAAGTACCAACTCGGATGATCATATTGCTAGTGCTGACTTAGGTATCAAATCGTATGATTTTATAAGCCGCAGAAACGTTAAGCGGGCCTTCATATGATATGTTGTCTATCAACATGCATAATTTTATAAACTCTTTTTTTTTTTTTTCATTGCAATGTGTTCTTGTATGCATATTCTTATGTCTGTTTTATTGTTATTGCTGATCGAGATACCAAATCGTATGATTTTGTAAACCGCGGAACAGTCGGGTATATGAATCGATTATTTCTATATTAAACCTCTCAAGCCTAAGAACCCAAAGCCGTATTGCTGGCATGTACTTTCCCAACATTTTAACAAATTTAGTCGTTCACAAAATAGGGTACTTTTCATGCAGGCTTATTTTATGCACGGCATGAGTTTCGTTTCAATGTTATGCCCAAATAAATTATAGTAACAATGCGGAGGGAATTTTTTAAATACCCGAAATTCAAATGCTATCCCTAGCGAACACTTTTTTTAATGCTTGTGAAGATACATCCATTTAAATATCATTCAAAGAAGTCTGTACACATTATAGCTCTGGGAAAAGGATGTTACAATGTTCGCTCGCGATAACTTTTTTGCTCTATTTATTTGTATCGTTCGGAGCCTAAACGATGCGATTTCTTTTAAATTCATTTTTATACCTACCACCGTAGGATGGGCGTGCATTCATTTTGTAAAAACTCTTGCAACAACTACGAAGACACTTGTGAGAGCCCGTACGGTATATGTGTTCTTAATGAAAATCCAATTCTGAATCGAATTAAACATGTACGTCTGTCTGTCTGCCTGGCCATGTAAGGTCTATGGTAAACATTCTCCCTTCTTTTGACAAAAAAAACTAGAAGTTCTTGCTGGAAGGTTGATATTGAATATGGGTTGAATCTGTTACAGGACAAACCTACATTCCCACATAAGCTGAAAAAAGCTCCATTCTAATTACTCATAAACTACAATATACATGTGATAAAAGTGTGCACCCATATTTTACAAAAAGTCAAGCATTACCATCCAGTGTTTTAGAGTAAGGAACTTCAGTTTTCTCGTTCGATTATTTTAGCGTTCTTAGGAAAAGGCTGATGGGTGGGGCGGGATACGTTCACAGCCGAAAATAATTTTCTTTCTTCTTAATTTATATCAATTCTCCTCGTCTTCACTTCTTCAGCCATATGTTCTCCCATTTACATTTATATTAATTCTCTTGTTCCTGAGCATTAGCTATCTTGAAGCGAGCTAAGCAAGCGAAGTAAAAATAGTTTTCTATTTTCATCGTCATAGAAGACGCGTTTCCATAAATTTCCC
Source organism: Glossina pallidipes (assembly GCA_000688715.1). Classification (NCBI taxonomy): domain Eukaryota; kingdom Metazoa; phylum Arthropoda; class Insecta; order Diptera; family Glossinidae; genus Glossina; species Glossina pallidipes. The sequence continues at coordinate 3,107,642 of KK499770.1, read as the reverse complement.
AAATTTCAGAATGCGCTCATGCTTTTTCTTATCGAAATGTTTCATCCTCTCCTTTTTTGTAAAGGCTGCAACCCAAGCTGAAATATTCATATCAAACTCGTCTTTTACAAATAGGATCCAATCACTGAGCAAGTCACGGATATGCGAATGTCATTGAAGAATGATTTAGGAAAAACTATAATATTTTCTTTATTTTTAAAAAGTATTTCGTAAACCAGAATTCAAGTTTTGAGATTTAGAAAGGAAAGGTCGCTTGCTTCATTTCACTTTCTTTTCGATTTTGTGATGGGCAAAATGAAGCGGATAACTAAAAAAGGAAAAACACCCCGAAAAAAAGAATAGGGACAAAACAATTAGTACAATTAGTGACCTACTATTCAAACTGAAATATTAACTAAAAAGCCGAGAAAACAGAATTTTGGTTAAACCACTGGACTTTCATTTTTATTTATCAAGATTTCTGAACACCTAGAGAACTACGTAAATCTACAAAAAGCTTCACGCGCAATTATCGACAAACTTTATATACTTTATTACAGTCGGGCAAGGCCGACCGTTAGATACCCCAAACCACTTCGCCTAGTAAAATTATTCACTTTGCTAATAATACACTAAAATTTACATATTATTTTCATGCATAGACATACATAGGCATAGGCCCGCATATTTGAGTTTACCAAAACGTCACATGGTGTGAAACAAATTTAGTAAACTTCGTTTGCTTCCAAAAAATTATATTATTTCTCAATTTCCGTCATAAAATACGAGAAGTTAGGTTTTGTCTACATATACGAGCTTGTTTTTCATGAAAACCCCTGGAATATAAAAATTAGACCTACGTAATCCAAATTCCTTAGCGTTCGTGTTTTTTCTAAAATTATTTCCTTCTATGGATCAATTTTCATTATAAAATATTAAAAGTTAAGCTTTTCCTGAAGGGCTTACTATTCACGAGAAATCTTATATAGTTTCGGATCCAAGAAATAGACCAATGTGATCCACTTAATTTTTACAGAAAATTGCTACTATGAAGAAAAAATTCTCGTCACAAATCATTAACAATTAGGTGTCTTTGACAAATGAAGCTTAAATTTCCTGAGAATCCTTATTTAAAGGATTCATGCCCCTTCCTAATTCGGCGAATTTAGCCTAGCTTTGGTTCCTATTTATAAACAATTTTCACACATTTTCAATTCAAAACTAATTTCTTTTATTAGCCTTTTCCTCTTAATTCGAATAAATAAAATGATAATTTTACAATCACCTCTTAAGTTTGCGCTAAAAGTTCTTTCCCATTAACAAACAAAATTTATTTCCACAGTAAATAAGATTTTCAACTTTTCAAAGAAATAAGTTGCATACATCTGCGTATCCGAAAACCTTCTTCCTTCTTTTCCCAGGACATGACATCAAATCATGTAAATCATGCTGATATAATAAGTAAATGAAAAGTATTTGAAATACAACTGAGTCTTAAACGTTCGAAAAAATGTCATCGTTCCAGATAAAGCGTTCCTAGAAAGCTTTATTCAAGTTAACTTACGCATTTTACGCGTTAAATTTTATTGCACATTATTGGCAAGCAAGCATTAGAAAATATAAATAACGTGACGAAATTTTGAACAAGACGTTCAAATTTTCAATTACTAGGACGATCGCAACGATTTTAAGCTGCGGCATGCAATGGTTTTCGCGGGCTTTTTCTCTTTTTTGTATAATAATTAATATATGTAAATCATTAATTAATTAATACAATTTAATCGTTTATTAATTAAGATTAAAAAAGGGTTTAGTACCAATATGACTATGAAGTTGACTTCGAAAGAATAACAAAAAAAAAGAAAGAATAAATCATACATTAATTACACAATTATTAATCATATATATTTAGAATTATAGTATACGCGGAGGATTCCTGTTCTGAAACCATTCGCATTGACAATAGCTGCGATATTATGTGATAGCGAGTTCCATTAGCAAAAAGTGGTCTCGATGATTTTATACACTCTTGACGAACTGGATTTTCTTATACAGATATCTTGGCATAAGCTTGTGAATGAGAAAATGGCATTTCTGTTATTAAGGAACGATGGAAGATCAGAGTCTACGATCTTAGAGAAAATGTAGCCTTTTACCTTTCTACCTCAATCAAGAAAGTAGACAATTTGTTGAAATCCTGATAAGCGGTATAAGCAGAATATCAAAAATATAAAAGGGCCGTCTTTCATCATCATGGATAAATAAGTGAATTGCAATAGGTTTGTATAAATAAAGGAAATAATTTTATATAATTATGTTTTAAGATTTATTATCGTTCTTTGTTTCGCTTAAACTAAATATACTTCATACGTTTTCAGGAGATACACAATTTTTAATAAAATTTTTCTTGTAATTAATATAAACATTATATCTTTGTATAAGAATTCAGATTTTTCGATTTAAAATTTTGAACCGGCACACATGTCGAACATTCACGCGACTAAATGTTTTATTTAAAATTGCTACAGGATTGTTGAATGTTAGGAGATATTGTTCTTAAATCTCAAAATGAAAACAAATTCAATATTAAGAGACATTCCTGGCTTATCAATATTTAAAAAAAAAAATAAAAATTCATTTAAATTAGAGATAAAAATAGAAGGGACGAAAAATTTAAGTTTTATCATTTCGTTTAATTAAAGTAGGCAGACCATAATATAGTTATAAATAGTTTCATTTCGTTGTGATTTAATGTGGGTGTCAATAATAGGTTTTATTTGATTTAAGAAAGTGATTGATTAGGCTCGTTTCAGGAAATGCTTAAGAAATCATTACAATAATTATTTCCTTCAGTAATCTTTTGAAATGCAAAAGTCTAACTTAAATAAAGACAAATATTGCATACAAGTAGCATAAATTCACAATTAAAAAGGAAAATTACAACTACGGAAAAACATTTCCACAACAGTCCAAGAGCAAACCGCAAAAGTTGAACACTCCCTGAAAAAGGACTTTTTTGATTTGATTAATTATATAGATTTGTTTATACATATAAATTTAAAGCGAACATTTTACATACCCCGCTTTATTTCATTCTACATAGTTAGCGCCTTTCCGCAACTTGCACTTCTTTTCCGTCCGTTTAGTAAATTCGTTCATAGAACAATAGATAGGCTTGAGCACTTAATACCGCACTTTCATTGACCTCACGTACAAAAGAATCCGAGACGTGATACCATTTACCTAACGGCATTTGCACGTTGGAGGCTTCTTCAATGCCACCAGCCGCCCCTTGATCTACAGGTTCGGTATTAGTGCTCGTACTGGCCGCCTGTAGTAATTCTTCGTGTTCTGAGGCTGAGGAAGAGGTATTTGTTGAATCGGTACTACTACATGAATTGGAGAAATCATCACTATCATTAGCCGCCTTCATTCGCAAATCGCGAGCCTTTGCCTTTTCGCGTGCCAATAATTCTTCAAGTTTTTTGCGTTGTTCATCATCTTGATCCAATTCCGCTTTACTGCCTTGAGGTATAAATTTCCAACGCTTATCATCGGCTGATAACTTAGGTCTGACCTTAACATAGGCAGTGTAATGTCCGCCATACATGCCGCCTGAATGTTCAACTACCCCATATAAAGCGTACAAGAGTTTCTTTTGTTTGCGGTCAATGTTTGGGAGATTTTTAACTTTTGAACCACAAAACGGGGCAATATCGAGTATCATGGGGAAACTAACAGGCCGTGTCAATTTGCGAAACATACAACGCAGGCCGAGTTGAAAACGTTTGAGGTGTAGTATTAGAACAGCGGGCGGACTAGAGATCAGGAACTGTTTTGTAGCATTGGTGTTAACGGTTTTCGCCTTAGGATCATCGCTACTAAGCCGTTTCGTACAAGTTTCGCAACCCACTTTATTGTTTCCGGTCATCAATTCAACAGCTGTGAAATTGTTTAAGCACGACTGCACTGAACACTCGCCATCTTCGCATTGATAACGCGGCGCAATTGTGGTACTCCAGTCTGAATAGCTTTGCGTGCGAACACGTTTCGTTTTACCGCGCGAAACTGCAGCTTTTTTCTGTTGTTGTGGGTCGTCTTCATTGTTGACTTGTAATTTATCCAACAATTGCGTGACAGCTTGAGTCACCGCATCATCGGTCTCAGTTGATTTGATTTCACCATTCATTGAAGGGGTATTCGGAGTAGATAACGGGTTGTCGTTTAAAGTTAGTTGTTTCACTAAATTGGCACCTTTCTCGCTAAGGCCCAATGATAAAACGCTATTTGTAGTGGCACTTCTATTGGCGTCAGTTACACTATCGCCATTGGTCTCTTCTGAATTGGAATTGGAGGAAGGTGGAAAACTATTTATTGGATTGTTTGGACTAGTGGCGATACCAGAGTCTATAATTATACAGAAGATGATGTAAAGTTAAATGAAATTAAAAGCTTTTCCTACCATTCTCATCTTCATCTAAAGAATCTTTGTCCATATTTTCTGGTGAATCTCCTCTCTTCTCAGCTGGACTGGACAACTGATTGTTACCATTGGTATCGTCCACAATGCTTGTGGTCGTCGCGTTTGCTAAAGGTTTCTGTATTTTCTTTTCACTTTCATCGATAAGATTGTCTTCTACATCAGCATCCGATTGCTCGGCCGAAGACGAGGTGGCAGAAGAAATGGCCGAATTAGCGCCGGCTTCTTCTCTTGTAGCGCAACCTAGTGGAATAAGGGAATCGCCTCCTGCTCCCGTCAATTCTTCAAGCATTTGCTTTTGTACCAACTTCGTATGTTGATGCTTTGCCACCCGTTTAGCTTTGCGTTCTTTCTTTTGTTCCTTTTTTAGCTGAGCTTTAGAAGATCCTGCACTTAACGGTGCGGCGTTAGGAGCATTGTGTAGATAAAATGAGTTGGGGTTGTCTGGAGATGGTTTGCGACGCATTTGTGGTGGTTGCGATTTTTCTACACTTACCGGTAACGATAAATCTAAAAAATATTCATGTCTGGAACTAACGTTATAACATTCCTGACAGGTTAAGGTGGATACTAAAAATCCACGAAACACCTGATCGGGACGTAGTATACGATCGGCTGCCTGGTTACCATAAATTTTACATTTCTGCTTTAAGTCGTCGGAAACGGAAGTAATGTCTTGGTCTTTATAACCAAGATTTTGCAAGATAACGCGTTGATAACGTTTCAAATCTTCCGATCTTGATTAAAAAAAAGAAAAGTTACGCAATTGATAGGAAGAGATAATTAGTAAATACATTTACCTAACACTTTCGAGCAAATGCCTCAATAGTTCATGGGAATCATGTTGATCACCGCCTTGAAACTGTGGGCATTTGGAACACAATTTGTTAAAAAGTTTGCTGGGAGTAAAAACGCCACCTGAACAAGGTAATGAGTTTTAATTTTCGTATAATAAAATAGCTAGAAACAATAATCACCTCCTAATTGTAATTCTTCTAGTGTCATGGCTAAAGCGGAGGTTAACCCACCCCAAGCAGCAAGCGAACCTTTAATAGGCGGTAAATTAACAACTTCATCATTTTTGAATTTAAATGAACCGCCCGGTAAAGTAAATCTATTAATATGCAAATATAAAGACCAAACAATCTTTACATATTTAGGAAATCATAACATACCCTTCCCCCGGCTCTGATGATTCCTTTAGAGCCTCTAACAAGTATGGTGTTTGAGCTAAGCATTGCATTACCGCATTAAAAAAACATGTATTACCCAAATTTGTTAAGCCTCGAACACGTGGTAATTGCTCCAACTCATTCAATTGTTTAATATTTACGGTGGAGCTACTACCAACTGTTGATATAGTGGTAACATTCTGATAATTTGGATACAAAACCAATGGATCATGAATGCGTTTAGCCATGCCTGGTATGGGTGGTGGTGGTGGTGGTGGGTTGCTGGCAATTGGCGCAAAATCTTCATTAGATGTCAGTGGCTTTAGGGTTTCCCACGTAGCCACAATTTTATTTTCCACATTTCCCACGATACCTGGAGGGGATTTATGCGCCAGACCTTTAACGAATTCCACACAATCCAACAAATTTTTACTGGAATCTTGTTGCACTTCATTGTCGCATTCATAACACCAAATCTCAAACGAACGAGTATTCATGGTTAAAGCATGAGAATCGGAATGGGGAGTCTATAATAGAACAAAAAGAATTGCTAGTTTTCAACGCTTTTTCTTTTTTCATTTTGCGTTGCAAACCTCGAAATGTTGCAGGGCATGTTTATTTTTATTACGACCACACAATTGAGTACCACATTTTAAACATAGCCACAATGTGTTGTCATATTCAAAGCTACCAACTGCATCGGATGAATCTAAAGTCTCACCGGTTGACATGCATGCATTCATTTTTTGGCACTGAGGACACTCCAACATCAAACCAGTAGCTTTTAAATATTTACGCAACTTCGAAGAATCCACCGATTTTTTTAGATGTTGACAACTACGTGAGGGAGCTGTCGGGCTACTTTTTTCTTCCGAAGAATCAGTAGAAGAATCATACTCTCTGACATCTGGTTGATGATTTTTACCCATTATTACTTCAGGCTTTTCAGCCAACTGAGAAGTTAATATTGTTCAAAGTCTAGGCTAAAAAGAAAAAGGTCAATAAAGAAAATATACAGATTTTTTTTTTAAGTCATCATTTTTTCTTTTCTAATATTTAAAAAATTGTTGTAATTTTTTCAACGTCATTTCCAGTTTTTAAAGATTTTGTGTAAATATTCGATTGAAATTATTTTCATTTTCTACCAATTTAAAACAAAACCATTTTACACTAAAATTGAGGTTAAATAGAAAGAATATTTCGTATTAAGGTCTCTTTATGTACTCGTTTGTTATGTATGCGTGTGCCTTAACTCTTATGCGCGAAAAACAATATGCGTAGTTTTGCTCTCTTTTTCTAATACGGTCACACACTTAACACGCTTTATTTTTACAAATTTTCCATTACACAAAATTTTCATAAATATATTTTTGTTTTTAATAGAACGTCTTATCCAAAGTATTTATTGCCTTTTAGTTTTTTATTTCTTTACATACATCTTTTATTTATTTGTAAATATTTTTTAACCTCATGCGACTCATGCAATTCATACGAGCATGTTTCTTTTTGCAACATTTATTTTACATGTAATTTTAACAGAATTCAAGACGTGGTGCTGCCACCTTTATTGCCATATAACAGAATACAATACGTTGGTGCTGCCATTTAATGGAATGCAATAAGTCGTGCTGCCATTTAACAGAATGCAATACGTTGTGCTGCCACCTTATCACACTTATTTATATTTTGTTGCACATTCTTTCTCAAGCACAGGGTTGTTAAGAATTTCTACTATTTCGTATCGTATAGAAACGTAACATTAAAAAAGTGAAATATATAAAGTTTGTTTCATGCTATAATTCCACTTCTGCTATGTTCGTGTCCCATATCTCTCTACGTAGTCGAAAATCAAAATTACCATTATATGACATTATGCTGAATTATACGTTCGAAAATGTTATTTGTTTCTATGAAGCAGACAAATGTTTTTTTCACATTTTCTTTTTTTTTTGATGTTAATAAAAAAATTGAGATAATCACAGCCTATATCATCGCTATTTCATCATCCCCATCCCAAAACTTCACTTTCAATAGATTAGTGAAGTTTCAAAATCATCAATGTATTGTTGCTCCCACAGAGCTGTCAAACGTATTTTCTTAGAAATGTACTGTGCATTTATAATTCTTCTTAACTGAATTTTTGCATTACATTGCATTTATAAAATAGTCCATGATATAATAAATTTACTTTAATATATTAAATTTCACATTATTAATATGTATAACTTGAAATTTCTCTAATTTAAATCTCTGTAAGATTTTCAAACTTCGCGATATTATGTCCATGTTCTATTTACTTTTGATAAATTTATTAACTTTTAATGTTTTTTGGGATACATATTTTGGTTTCAGTTTTTTTATTTATTTATCTTCCTATCAATCAATTATACAATTAATTACAACAACAGCAATAGAAAGAGAACATAAGCCTGAAGATGTAATGCTAGCGAGAAAAAGGCTTTATTGCACCATTGAACAGAAGGCGGATTGAAGGTTGTTAATATAGCAGCTTACAATTTTTCTCCTAAAAAATTCTTAAAATCTTAAAAAGCTTAAGAAAACAAACTATTAAACTGCTTTCTAGTTAATTTTCTGAGATGATAGTGTTGTCTAACATATTCAATCTCATCTATTACTAGAAGTTTCATTAAAAATGGAAAAGAAACATAATATTCTATCTTGAATAAGTTTGCTTGTGTGGTGAATCATTTCTCTTTGATTTACTCAATTCCTAAAAGAAAAAGAAGAATTTTTACAGAATTGTAGAGTTGCAGCTTCAAACAGAGATAGCGCATGCCTTGCAGATGTGGGAATTTCACAACAAGAGATATTTTTAATGATTACGTTGACATCCCAATTGTCTATATCGTCTATCACTGCGAGGGAAGAATAAAATGACAGTTACTATATAAATAATATGAATATCTATCTCAATGCATTCTAAAAGCGTAATACAGAAACTAATTGTTTATTTAATTTATCAAAAAGTTAATATAAATATTAAGTTATTAAGTGAACGTTTGCAGGCTACTTGGCACTATTATGACTTTTTTCTTCTTAAAATCATACCTTAAACCATTTATTTTAATTTGAACACTTATTATATTAATAAAATATATTATATTAGTATCCTAGTCTACCAATAACTGTCATAATTCTATTTTTATATTAAGACGATACTACAATAAAATATATGCAAGATAATAATAACTTTCTGAACATATGCGATTTTCTTTATTTCTTCTCTTTGTAATAGAGAAAATACAAAATAATAACAAAAATAATGTTTTTTCATATGTCTACGCAGTAATCAGAAATGCTGTAGTTTTATCTAATTTATTATCAAGAGTTTAATTGTGAAATGCAACCCTGCCAACCAGAGTTGCAATTATGCAAGCGCGGCAGTTCTCTATCATAATTTTATAAATTGTGTTTTCAAATCCCGTTATAAACGTTGTTGCGCTATAAATACGTGTCGTCATACGTCGTGTCGCATGTTTTTTGTGAACACACGTTTTTCATATGCCGATGCTAACGATTGCTCATCTTTTCAGGAAAAGTTCGGATAAATAGAAAGATGAGATGTCTGAAGTGCTCGCAAGATTTTGAATTCATGATTTAGGCACCATTCATCCCATATCACTTTGTTTTTCACCTGAAACACCTGAAATGGAAAGCTGAAGATACACTTAGCTGCCGGGTGCAAATTAATTTCAAATATTGACATGATCAGCCAGGATGTAAAGTTGTAAAAGGAATTTTAAAGAAGCAAAAATGTGCCAGCTATTGATGTTAATAATTCAGTTACCTCTGTACGAGATAGGGTTCAACATTTATAAGAGTGGGTAAGAACTGGGTTCAACATTTAGAAGAGTAGGTAAGAACTGGGTTCAACATTTGGAAGAGTAGGTAAGAACTGTGACCAAATTATTGTTCGTGGATTCAAATCTCAAGTTCGATAGAGTTTTTGTTGATCGCAGCTATAGCACACACCCATTAGACTGCGGCCACCATCTCCCTATATCGTTCTCTTTCCCCTCTTCTCTCTGACAGTGGCCATGCTACATTAATAGGGGACTGATCATATAGAGAAGAGAGAAAAAGGAAAATCAAACTCAACACACAAAAAAATATTCCTGGAACTTGTTTCTTATCATCTCTTTATTAGTAGAGTGCATTGAATTTTTTCTTTTGACGGTAGCTTGCAGAAGTGCACTTTAAAAATCCCGTACAGTATATGTACGTACACTGTTGATTGGCACAAGATTCTGCGTCGATCTAATCACATCTGCTCATCACCTGTGCATACGAAGGGAAAGATCAAAAAAATTAAGAGGAGCAATTAAAATTTTGCACACCTGCCTTAGCCAAATGGGCTCAAATCGAATTCGAAAATGGCCATCTCTCTTCCCAGGACATGTTTAAAAGATAATAAAAAAAAATATGAAAATTTCAAAATATTGTTGTCAATAACTTACACAATCTGCAAGCGATATTTATTTAACATGCAGTGTATATATTGCATATATATGTTGTCGGTGTAAGTACTTGAATCGAAGTAGAGTCACGTCCATTTGTCTGTTGTTTCGTTTGTGCTATTTTTGTGTAGTTTTTAAAAGTTCGGTAAATCAGTTTATTAAACATAATTTCAGAAATTGAAAATACATTTCTTAGTGCACATCAATTTCTACTGCTTCTATGTGCTAGTCTTACTTCACACATATTGCATGGTTTACTCTTCGAGCAATCTCATCTTAGACTGTAAGTACGTTATTATTATAATTGCATTCACACTACAAGTAGTTTATGAAGTTTCCCTTAAATTTCAAATCATATAGACATTCCCCAAGGTATCTAAACATTCTACGTGAGCATCAATAGGGCAATAGATTTATTCGTATTGATTTAATGCCTAACTGGGTTAAGCAATATCGGGTCGGAAACTTCCCCACAACAGACCTTCTTAGATTATTGTTATGTTATTAGGTATTAGCCCAGTCATTTAGGTATGTTATGTTAATTATGTTATCCCTCTTGTTTTCTCAAATATATATTAAATGAAAAATTTTACTCTTTGGAAATGTAATTTTAAGTGAATGCAGATGCGCGTACATCTGGCATTGGTCATATTAGGCTATTAAGCGTGAGAAGCCCCACCATGCATTTTATGTTAGGGTTATGGCGCAGAATATTTTCACTTCTAAAGGCCTCTTCACTTACAATAATGTTGTTGGACAACTTCTGGCCGGCGTTAGAAGGTTCTTCTCAGTCCGTACGTGATATCCGCTTTGTTCTGCTTCCCAGAAAGGATATAACGGATAAGACCGATAGATAAGTCGGAATATATATATATATATATATAAATATATATGGTTATGGATATGATGTGTGAGCGCGAATAAAGGAATCCGTATATTCACAACAGCATTTGTCGAGCATTTCCTCATTCATTGAAATTGTGATTACGGTTTCAAAGGTTTACCGAGGAGAAAAAACGAAAGCAATCATATGTTTTCCTTATCGTTTTCGTGACGCTAAGTTGAAAAACCAATAAAATCAGTGCTCTTGTATAATCCTGTACAATTATGGCTCAACGAAATCTACATAACAAGTTTAAGAAGCGGTTCAATCGAACCAAGAATTTACCCACAACTACCAAAACTGAGTTGGACTAACTGAATACGGTTTTCAATTTGTGCGTTTATTTTAAAAAACATTGCCACACCCTATAAAGATATGACCTGAAATACACTGTACATATGTACAATATTTAATATATACGAGTTTCTTATATTAACATTACTAGTCAAGACGTCGCTCTGTCTTCAACTATCGTATACAATATAGTGGTGGGTGTTAAAAGATTCGACTAAAACTAAATATAAATTTTTTTCTTGTTTTCTTCCCAATATGATTATATTATTATCTCTCTGTTCTTTCTCTTGTTCGTCTTTAATGACATGCGTTATCTTAAGTAAACTGAACCAGTCAGTCCTTGTGAAATGTACATTTATCTCAGCGAACAAACTGACAAAAGGAGTTTTACGTTTTACTTTGAAAACAGCGCTACGATACGTGCAATCTGGATTTCATCTACTAATTAATTGTTTTCCTTTAAGCTTTTTTAAATTTAAAGTGGAGTACATACACGTAGAGATTCAAAGTATACTCAAGCACATTGTGGAATAATTAATGAAATTTCCGTAAAGACTTGAAAGCGTTTTCTATTGTATGTGTATTTGCGTTTTCCCTTACAATCAATTTCCCTAAATGAAAGTAAACTGATTTTATCACTTCGCTTGTAACATTTCGAAATTTTCGTTGTAGCGTCTCATGAAGTACCGTTATTGTTAAACAGTGTAGCATGCTGGTTTGGCTTAACAAATTCCGTCAATTGTCGTTGAGATTCTTATAGGATAATATACGGTGAGCCTCATTGGGTTTATTGGGTTTTTTCGCTCGACAAAAAGTAAACGCTTGTTAAGCCCAGTCCTTTGTCCAAACATAAATAATTACTTTACTATTTTATACTACTGGGGGATACATATTAAAATATAAGAACGAAACATTACTCTAGTGGGCAAGAAAATTAAATAACTTGAACAACTCATAAAACATAGCGTCATTAATATTGTGATTTTGTTATATAAGGAAGAGAAAAAACCGGATATTTTTAAAAATTAATATTTGGAGAAGTATCCGTTTTGCTTAATAAAGTCATTTAAACGTTTTGACATATTTTGTACAACTTTTCTTGTGTAGGAAACAGGCATCTTACTCCATTCCTCTTATAGTCGATTTTTCAGATCTTGGGCGGAAGAGGTTGGGAGTTTTCGCACATGGCAGTCCAATTCATCCCACATATTTTTGATGGGGTTCATGCCTGGTGATTGGGAAAATGGGGGAGAAGCACTTTGGGGCAGTTATAACAGAACCATTCTTAAATTACGCGAGACTTATGTCTGAGGTCGCCATCTTGGTAGAATTTGATTGCTTCCAAAATACCAAGTTTGTCTGTAGTTTCTTTCAAATTTTCCACGAATATCCTTAAAAAAAACTCCCTTGTTTACAATGGTATCCATAAACACCAATTTTCCGACTCCATTGGTCCAATGCATATGAAAGTATAACATGACCATTGCCATGTTCACCGTAAGCCGTTGGTACAAGAATTTAACAGGAAACTAAGACCAGAAATTAGCGAAAAAATATGTTTCTAAGTTCATTCATTCCATTAACAATTGGGCGTTTTCTCTGACAAATTCTAGTCTTAGGTTCCTATTACGTTATTGCGCGGTCATATAGTATCGTGAAATGTAAATCGATGCTTGGCGATTTTGACCGACTAGAGGCTGTCGTTTGAAGTGCACCATAGCCATGCCCCTTAGCAAATAGAAAATGCGGTGACGGTATTGACGAGACCAAGACCAAACACGCAAAGAACATCTATTCACCGGTGTAATAACGTGTATGATCGCGTGTGTGACACAATTTGGTGAACGTCCACTTCATATAAAAGAGGTATATAGCCAGTGCACTACATTTGCGTATTGGGAATAAAAGTAGTGCTTCCCATCACTTCGCACGATACGACCCTGATCATCGGCAGCACCCGACGCTAATTTGCACCTGGGAAAAACAACCAGTTTACAAAGCAGTGACCGAAAACTTACGGGAGTGCGACACAAATTATTAGCGCTATGCTGCCTGATGGAAGAATGGCGGGAACGGTAGAACAAATTCGTACAAAATAGGCAGATTTACTCACTCCACTCACTCCATAAATAGTCCTAAACGCATATTAGGCAAACTGGAATACTACACAACTCAATTGCATCGGTACCTCTGAGCACGCTTATATAGATCTGGAATCACATATATGTAGTATCTCTTCTGTATCTGTCACACAAACCGCGGACGATGTATTTTTCGTCTGCTCGAAATACCAAAATGAAATGAATGACGAAAACTATAAGGAGAGGCGACAAAGTGTTTTCTATCCGACAGTCTCATAATGAGGATGGAGTGTCTGTGTTAAGCGATTCAGGAGGGAGAACGCAGACTGTTAGGCGATGTCTGAATAATCATTTCATAGAGATGGGCGTTAGGAGCAAAGGTGGTTTCTTACCTGTTAAAATCTTGCTCTGCGGTTGGTGATGCTTTTCCACTTTATGGAAAAGTGAAGGCACTCTTACATGTGTGTACATGGGCGTGCTTGTAAACGTGTATGTAGTTAAGTCTTTGTAGCGGCATCTAGCTTTCTCGTGCCTACAGAGGCATGTCAATAGTCTCTGCTTTCCCGCTTAACTTAGTTCGACATCCGGCCATCATTTGGTGAGCTTGAGCGATGTTTTCATGAGTGGTACCACAGTTTTTGGCCATCTCGAGTATTTACCGTTACCCAAGCTAGCACGATCCTGTTACAAGTCAGTTACCCAAAATTTCACCGCTGGTGAAAAATGGTTGGAGTTTTACTGAGTACTTATCAAGGTATGCAAATAGTTCCCAACTTTTGTGCACAAGAGCCATCGTGTGACCGCTCAGTTCGGTGACTTTTCAGATAACCCACTTAAAAATACATATATATTTATTTTATATGTAAATAATTAATCCATACGTACATCTGCGGATACTATACCAGCTATAGCCGTAAAGAAGTGATGATTTACTCTTTGATTTTTTGGTGAGGTGGTGACGGTACAGTTAAAGTTAATTCACAATTAGATTAATATTATTAAAGCTGGTTGGTGTACACACCCACGCATGCTTACACATGCATCTACATACGTATTATAATAGATCTCCAATGCACTTACCTATGCACGCGTGTACCTATATAAATAATGTAGAAACTTATGTTTATGCATTTGTATGCCTACACGAGTCTTGCTGCCAGTACGCATACAGGAAGCCGTAGTAATAATCGCTTTGTAGTTGTTTCTTGTTTTCTTAATGACAATGTTACAATAATTGTAATTATTGTCGGTTGACTATGAGTGTGTGGCGGTCATGAAATGTAATACGACAAGAAAGTGTGATGCAGTCTCAGTCGTATTACAAAAAAAAGAAAAAAAAAAAAGAAAACGCACATACACTTACGTATGCACAAACCAGCAAATACAATTGTCGGGCCCCCCGCACACTTGAAAAGAACATTTGATCATAAGACAGAAAGAAAAATACAAAAGCTTCTTGCGCGTGTAGATGGCTTAACATACCAATAATATGAAAAGAAACGTTATGTTGCTTTTCTACCATGCTTTTGTTGTGCATGCGGCAGGTACACAAACGTACTGTGGGTATTGTGGAAACAAGTGGTTTTGAATTACAAACATAAAACTTAGAAATGATATAAAATTACTCAAAGCTAAACCATAAAACTTGAATTGAAAAATTAAGAATAGAAGCTGAAAGGAAGAAATTTCAGAAAAACAAAAGCAACAAAAACAAAAAAAAAAAAAACAGAAACAGAAAATCAGTATCAGTTAACGGAAGTGAGCGATTCTTTATCAAAGCCTAAGAGATTATTTGAAAAACTGAAATAATAGCATTAAATAAAGTGATTCGCTTCCCATTTACTCTCTGCGAAGGGGAGTTCCCTTCACTGAGTTCTTTTTTTCTTTTTTCTTTTTTCTTTTTTTTTTTTCCAACACAACAATAGTTTATATGTAGTATTTATTTCAGGATTTCTGTACACTTAACAATCAAACTAAATCAGGGATGCAGACTTATGGATCATAAGTACGTAACATAAAAAGAAAAAAAAAAAAAAAAAAAAAAATTGTTTTTTTACATACGAGGGTACCTCGAGATGTATTGCGATTTACTACTCATTCTAGTTTAAGAATTGGCAAATGCGAACTGACGTTTCTATAGTAAATAATAAGAGTTTTGATGGTATATCGACTTAGGGATTGTGCGTGGGAGCTCTTATTGACGCTCGGAGGCCTGAAATTAACTTTTGTACAATCGTTTTCGAAACGTTCGCATGGACCAGGATTTGATTAATAACGCTTAGCAGATCAGTTGGAACTCTACTTAAACCCTTGACTATTAAATCCCTGCCACGGCTATCGTGTAAATGTTTGATGTGAACGGTTCAGTCTTGAACAAATCGCTTAATCCTCTACACGACGTAATATTAGTAAACTGTCTTAACGGTTTTTGTGGTCACCATGATGAGCATTCAATTAATGCTGGATGATCATTTAACTTGCGAGAAATCGCAGTGCGATCTGAATCTTTCAAAATTTGATGATTATTTCACAGGAAGCTTGCGTAAGTTGTTCGAGATAGCGTTACTTCAAAAAGCCAGATTGCGATTCTTTCAAAAGCGTTGACCACCTTTTTAGAGATAAGGAAGCTGCGATTTATTCGCTTGCGACTGAAAACAATCATCCGCTGACTTTCAAGATGAACCACATATAACAAAACTCGTCGCACTTGACCATTTCGAGAAAAATGGTCGCTGGCTCTTCGAAAAAATGGATATTTTGTAAAAGTCGGGACTTTGAATGGGATTGTAGAACGATCCACTCTACTTGGTTAGTTGCTTTCTAAAAGTCTTTAGAATCGTTGTAGCGGTAGCCGCATCGACTGCCGCCCGTATTTCGGAGATACATCATTTAGCATGACAAACTTATTATTGAAGAGCGTATCGGTGGTTACGATGTCTATCTTAAAAAACAATGAAGAGGTCGTCAACATTGAAAATTAGTTTTGTTTTTTTTTTTCTTTTTGCATTTGTCACAATACGTGTCGAACAACCCTAGTACATTATATGCTCATACAATAGAGATTCTTGACACAGTGCTTAATCGGTGCTTAAAATAAGCAGAGAAAAAAACAGAAACTTGAATAGAAATTCTAAGATTGTTTTTTTTTTTGTTTTTTATAGGTTTTTGTTTTGCAGCTAAACAATAAATATTCCCGCTTCTGAATAAAAAACCTATTGTTGGCTATTGAGAAATCAATGAAGCAGAACTGAACTAAATTGAATTGAACTGAAGCGAACCATCATCTTCTTCGTCATCATAATTCTATTCATGAGCTAAAATACGTTTCAGGGCAATTATTATTACTATAGAGCCGGTGTTGTTGTAGTTCCTGTTCAGCGTGAAAGGAAATTCACAATAATTTGCCATATCGTTGCATATGCAATTAAGCGACAGCCGGTGTGCATAAGAGTATGGGTGCTACCTGGCTTCCTCTCCTTTAGCTACTTTACTTTTACTTACCTCCCTTACTTACTTAATGTTATACCGAATACCAAACTATTACAAACAATTTGAAATTTGTTGTACTCTTAACGCATACTTCACATGGAGAGTTAGAAATGGATATGAAAAAAGGATGAAAAAAACTTTATTGTTTTTTGAAAATCACATTTTATACCAATCATCGAAGGATGAGCGGTATATTGATTTTGTAAAAACGTTTGCAACGTAAGCATCAGAAGTAAGCATCGGAAATTCCACAAAAATATTTATATGCTTGATCAGCGTAGGGTATAGTCATTATTATTATTAATGTTATTATTAATATTGTTATCGAGACGTTGCCATTTCTATATTATTAATATTGTTATCGAGACGTTGCCATTTCTATATTATTAATATTGTTATCGAGACGTTGCCATTTCTATATTATTAATATTGTTATCATGTTATTATTCTGCTGTCGAAACAATCCACTTTCTAAATTATAATTGTAGCAAACATAGATTGTTTTGGCATTGAAGCAAATGTCTTGTATTTTGCCCGTTCGGAAAGAAAACCCGAGAAAATAAATCGAGATGTGATGAAAAACAAAAATAGAAAACCTTTTTCCATTACAATTGTTATCAAATTCTAAGTCGATTTAAGCATGTCCGTCTATCCGTCTGTGTGTCTGGCCGTTTGTCTAATGTCTGTTATAAATATACTCCTGGCCACAAAAATGAAGCTGTCGAGGATATCGAGGTTGGCATTGAAAATGGGAAAAGTCGGTCGAAGGACATGCCCACAACACCAAGTAAATTAAGAACACCTCAGTTTTTCAAAAGAATTTAAAAAATGATTTTTTGCTCATTACTCATCAATGTGCTCGTTACTAATAAATGTACAAAAATTTGAACGCATATTCTATCTGGACTCGTACAAAAACGGAAAAAATTGACCACGCCTACGCAGTATTATAGTGGATCAAAATTTAATTTTTTTTTTGCAATACTTTTGTAAAACGCAGAATGCAAGCTTCAATAACCTCATAAAATATATAAATTCTTGGCGAGTTTCAAATTTGAAATACACCTAAACATGTCAGTCTATTTGTCCGCCCATTTCTTTGTCTGCACAACTTTGTATCATTTGTGGTAAACATTCTCCCGTTAGCGAAAATGAAGATATCGTCTACAAGTATTTGCAAAGGAAATTGGAAGTGACTTAGACTTTTCCAAGAATACGCTTACAACGCCCACACGCCTATGCGATAAAAACTTTAATTTTGAAAATAAAAAAATCAGCCTTGCCCACTCCATATTATAGAGCATGAAAATCTAGCTCTTTTGCTTTTTTTGTCTGTTAAGGGTATAAGGGTTGTCTTATAAGGGTGATAGGTATCAAAGATTCGGTCATAGCCGAATATAATTTTCTTCCTTTCTTTATTTTGCAATTTCGTTATTTAAATGCACATATAGTGCTAGATAGCATTCATTATTGACCCTTTGTCTCTCTTCAAGATAGTCGATGAATATTACACCCATCACCCATATTCCAAAACACGAACGCCATAACCTTCCCAGTTTTGATATTTGATATCTGTGCGCTTTGTAAAGTCAAGTTTAGTACACTTGAGATTTGAAACTCGTGAACACTAACTTGCTAATCGCGATTCTTATCTACCAGGTCAGTCAAGCGGATCATAAACGGCCGAGTGTCCGAGTGTCTGTGTCCGCATGACTTTGTTTGAAATTAGCAAGCCAGGCACAAATTTATTTTCCGACAGTCAAGCGTGGCGATAACATCTTCCAAACCAATGCTGATGGTTAACGATATTTTTATATCCTAAAAAATTTGTGGTAAACGGTGTATTGAGTTTGTGCGGACGTACACGTAGCACCCAGGAGGACTGAAGATAGACTCACCTTTTATTATACCGATTGCTTGTGAATCATTTTCTAAAACGATTTAAGGCTGTATGTCCGTTTGTCTCCCTGTCCATCGCAATTTTTGAGATATCTTGATGACATTTGGTACACTGACGTGTTTTGGCTCAAGGACGAACTCTAGTGAAACGGGCTTGGATCGGTCCAATTTTTTAACCACTCTCCATATAACGTCCTATTTTGAAAAGTAGTTGTTCTTGGAAAAAATTGCGCTTTTCAAAATTTCTCAATAAAACTATTTCTTGGATCGTGCCCTATATAAGGTATTTTTGTTTTTGAGGACAGAAACACTTAAGTTTTAATATGTTATGATGAAAGTTGATCCATAATAGTAACTTGATATAAAAATGAAGACTACAAAATCTGGACGATTTGGATTGGATTCGGGCGAATTTTGGATCCTACCTTAGCTAAGGACTTGAACGAAAATTGTTTTTTAAATTTTAATACGCTATGATGAAAATTGATCCATAATATAGTACAAAAATTAATCATGGTGAACTTTGAATACGTACCTCACGGTTTGAATCTCTTGGGTGGAGTCGTTCTCGCAGGAAGTAAGCCTTTATTTGCAAATAGATCTAATTTTTAATATACACTTCCATAATAGTAAATTCATATAAAAACAGGCTATAATTTTTGTGTTCCTTGACAAAAGTAGGAATTATATGAGACAATGTGATGTAGGGCCTAGCCCGACTATAATGTTTTCACTTGTTTTTTTTCTTAATTAGAAGAACGTCTTTTATAAATTGTCAAAATGAAAGGTTATGCAACACCTCCAATAAAGTTTTCTATTCCCAGTATGGGTACTTATTGGTCAAACGAGCAAAGAAGGCAAGCAGAGATATAGAGACTCATTATCGTCTCAGTATAATATCCAGTCCAGTTGTGGGAGTTTTACGCATCTATTCCGATACCAGGATGTTTCTTAAACCTCTACTAGCGGATGGTAAGCTTAAGCTACATAGGTCGTAATTTAATAAACTCTTTATAAACTTGGCGATGCAATTTAAAGAAATCGCTTTGAAGAATATTAGATATCTGCCGGAATATTCTGCGAGGTCTATGGTCACGGTGATTTTTTTTTTTTCTTGTCGATTGTAGGAAAAAAGAAGTATAACTTCGTTAAGTGTCATTACTTTACGATAGTATGAAAAGTTTAAAAATTCTTTCTTGTAGGTTATCATCCCCTTAGAAAATATCATTATTAGTAAAACTGAAGCAATGTTTTTACAAATTTCTGATGTGAGTTGCAGTTTGCATTATAAGATACCCCATCCATATGAAACGATATAGCCATGTTTTTAGTTAAAGCCTGAGAAATTATTTGATTGTTGTGCTTTAAAAATTTTCAATTGAAATCGGATCTTCTGACTTCGAACAACTTTAAATTGATTTAAAGAAAAAAAAAAAAAAAGAAAAACAAAAAAAACAAAAAAAATAAAAAAACAGACTTCCATTTTAATAACTCTTCATTATGCAAATCTATGAGGAGTAAATGATTACAGATGCGTGCGCGCATAAATACTTATGCTTATATATATATATATATATATATATTCGTGTGTTGCAAGTTTTTAGGCAATAATAATAATTTTGTAAAATACGAATGAACATTCATTCAATAATTTCTATCCTTGCCGCTCAACTCAAGAGAGACAAGCGATCGCTTTTATAAAGTTGCTTTTCTGTCTGCTTGTATACGGTGGAGATACCATAATTTTACTTTACCGCCACTCCTTTTGGCAGCACGAATCAACTTTGCCCATATTCAACTCATAATACAACAACAACAAACAATAACAACAAAAACTTATTCACTTTCTTCGCATAATAGTTTTTTCAAGTTACATTATTATTATTTATGTTTTTTTTTTTTTCTTATTTTGAAAAAATTGTTTTCTATATATTTACAGCAACATTTTTCATCATTTTTACCGGTATCTGCCAGGAATGATTGTTCGTTGAAGTTTCGTTTTATTTTTTTTAATTTTTTTTAATATTCTCTTCTGTTGTGTCTGTCCGTACGTCCGTTTGCGTTTTCAACTTAATTCAGCAATCATTTGGTAAACAAAAGGTATTATAATGAAATCGCAGACATAAACTCCCTATAATTACCGACACCCTGGACGTTGTAAATGCATTGAAATTGTACCGCCCTCAGGGTAATAATTCATATTGAAACGTGTGTTTGCGTTCGCATTCGCGTACATAGCCACAAAATATATATATTTTTTCATTTTTCAACTCGTGTTCAATGATGTGCGGTTGGTGTTGCGGTTGTTATTTGTTGTTGTTTAACGCTTAATAACGTGGTATCGAACCTCTACAACCAGAGGCAACGTACTTTTTTTTCTTCTTTTTTTTTTTTCATAACATTTCAAAATGCTGCTGATGTTGTTGTTACTTCGACATCGTCTTCACCTTCTACAATTGCCTCTTTTTGTTGTTGTTGTTGTTGTTGTTGTTGTTGTTGTTGTTTCTTGCATGGTGTTGTAGATACAATAATCGATAATATTGTATCGCGTTTAGTGATCTTGATGATGAACTCTTTTCCGTACGGACAACGATTTGTCTTTATTTTATATTTTGGTGTAGGTAGTGCCTTTATCTGGTGACTTCATTTCATTTTATCTCAATGGTAAAGCGTGAGGATTTCTTTGTATTTCTTCTTGCATAGTAGATCTTGTGTGATGATGATCGTTTTAAAAGATCTTCTTCTTCTTCAGTAAATGGTTCTATTGATTTAATTAAAAATTACTTACTTAATTTTCTATCCTAGCAGGACGACATAGTGCAGCTGAAATTAGCGAAACGAATTGTGTCAATGCATACAAAATTGTTTATCTAAAATGTTTCATTTACTAAATGAAGTGATTAGGAAAAGACACAAGTAAGAAAATTACCGGCCGAATCTTTTACACCCAACACCGTCGCCCTAAAGAGACAAGAAAAGCAAAAGAACTAGATTTTCATGCTCTATAATATGGAGTGGGCAAGGCTGATTTTTTTATTTTCAAAATTAAAGTTTTTGTCGCATAGGCGTGTGGGCGTTGTAAGCGTATTCTTGGAAAAGTCTAAGTCACTTCCAAATTCTTTTGCAAACTTGTAGACGATATCTTCATTTTCGCTAACGGGAGAATGTTTACCACAAATGATACAAAGTTGTGCAGACAAAGAAATGGGCGGACAAATAGACTGACATGTTTAGGTGTATTTCAAATTTGAAACTCGCCAAGAATTTGTATATTTTATGAGGTTATTGAAGCTTGCTTCTGCGTCTTACAAAAGTATTGCAAAAAAAATTAAATTTTGATCCACTATAATACTGCATAGGCGTGGTCTATTTTTTCCATTTTTGTGCAGGTGCTACAGCATTGGCCATAAAATATTCGTTGAAATTTTCGTACATGAGTAAGAAGCAAAAGGACAACTTTTTCTTCCTTTTGGAAAACAGAGGTGCTCTCAATTTGCATGGTGCTGTGGGCGTGTCTTTCAATCGATTTTTCCTATTTTTAATGTCCAATCTGCGCGCAAGAACTCCTAATGTTTCTGCCAAATTTGAAGTCTATAGTTTCATTTTTGCGGCCGGAAGAGATAAAAGACATTACATGGATGGACAGACGGACAATTGGACAAGCGGACATGCTTAAGTCGTTTCAGAATTTGATCGTGGTTAAGAATATGTAGACCACAAAATTTCAACAAAAAACAATTTCTATTTTAACTTCCAGCCGAGCTTATGTTAGCCCTAGTGAGAAGTCATAATATAAGAAAATCAGTTTAATTTGATTTCATAGGGATGCTTCACGCCGAGTTTATCTTGGCAGTCGAGCAACTTACAAATTATTACAAACTATAACATTTACATCAGGCATCTTTTCCTTGAATCGAATCGATCTTGTGGCACTTTTGGGTAGCAGTCTTTCCGACGTATCTTCACGGAATCGAAAGTTACAGAGGAGAGTATGAACAACTTGTCGGTGTTTGTTCGTGGTTGCCTTAGTTTCTAATCTGTGATGAGCTCGTGTTTGGATTGCTCACAATCATTTCTTACACTTGGATCCTCAATCCATCATGTAATACTTGTGCCAATTTTAAGACTTTTGTCTTTACTTTTGCAGCTGCGACAATTACACAAAAAGAGGGGATCAAAATGATGCCTTTGGGTATAACTAGATCGGTATTTCGGAAATTAGGCCAGTGAGATAAAAATGGGTTATAGAGACTTGAAAGTCATTTCATATAAGTAAACGTAATCAGTATATTTTGGACCATTACATGCGGTATAACAATTTGTTTGAAGACTGAAAGTTGAGAATGATCAAAATGACGTATTCGGTATTTCTAGTATTAAACAACTTTCGGTTTTGCTTGCCCGACCAAAAGTTTTAATTGATGTTCGAGACGTGCGGCGCAAGTTTAAACGCAAGTTTGAAAGATTGAAAATAGGGCTTGCAGGACGACGAAATGCCATAGCGTAAAACATATAAGAACACTATAGCGGGACGAGGCAAACTATTAGGTACTCTACACCACTTTGCTTAATACAGACATACATTCAGTTACGCGATAATCCCTTAAAAAGTTTACATTAGTTTTATGTGAAGGCATCATTTTTATTAAATTCATCACATTGTTGGGTGTTCAAAACGACAACTAACGAGGTTCAAACTCAATTGATTTGTCAAAGATTTTAGTAATTTCCATTTACTAGATCCGTTTATATCAAATTAATCTTACGAATCAATTTTTACCATCAAACATCCAAACTTGTCTGTTTTCCCATATAAAGGTTTAGTTTCCATTTAGAATTTTTATGAGCTGGTATGAAGAAACTAGACCTACATTGTCCAAATTCGGTAAGATTATTGTTTTCGTTAAATTATTATTATGTGGGAATTTTTGTTAAGACAAATTGAAAATTAGGTTTTTTTATCATAAAAAGATTCAGTGCCAGGGGTTTAAAAAGTTGTCACATCCGATCCTAACTTTCCACACCACATTTCGAAACGTCTAAATAATATTACTTAGTGATTTTTGTCGTGAAATTCCGAAAATTGGCCGAAAAATTTGGTCCGATCCGAACAATTTTCAATAACTTTTGTTCTGGGCCAAAACACATCAGTGCACCAAATTTCACTAAAATATTTCAAAAATTGCTGCTTATAGTTTGAACATGAAAATACATGGACTAACGGACAGATAAGCTTAGATTTATTTTCTGAATCGCTCGGTATAATAAAAGGTGAGTCTGTCTTAAATTCCTCTAGATGTTACGTACGTCCGCACAAACTTAATACACCCAATATCGCAAGTGGTGCAGGATATAATGATTACTAACTTTGCATATAATAATAACAGCACATCTTTCATCCGTTCGGATGTCAGACAGACAGATGGACAGACAAGCTCGGGAGCTTTAATAAAAGTCAGGTTTATTTTAAGTCCGTCTGGGTGTTGCATACATCCTTACGAACTTAATATACTCCGTACGACAAATGATGTAGGGTATGAAAAGCGTAAAGTGATTCTGTCAAAGGATTTTATAGAAGGAACTTAAGAGGTTTTTATATCGCATAATATGCTTAAAAGTACCGTGTAAGCATCCGCCTTGAATGTATATGCCTGCTATATATGTGGTTAAGTCATGTCGATCTGTCTGTCAGTCCCTCCTTCTTTGTGTTACTGAAATTCTTCAAGCCGAAAAAGTTTAATTCGACAAACAAATTCTTGTATAAACATGTCTTAGCTGAATCGAGTTAAAAAATGCGCGAAATCCGTTCAATAATAGTTTTATGCTACTAATCAAACAGCAAAAGTGCAAAAAAAAAAACAAAAAAGAAAAAATAAATAAATAAATAAAAAAAGAGAACAAAATGCAAAGCTTTTAATAATTCGCCTTTTTTTTTGCTGGTCAAAATGTAAGATTCATCGCAAAGGGGTTTTTTTACTCACTCTTGTTTCTATTATAATTCCATTTATTATTATTATTATTATTATTTTTTTTTTTTTTTTAATTGAATTCTTTCGTAATTATTAACGTGATCTCGTAAAATGTTTTCTTACTCTTCTACCGCGCATGTTTGCATGAATGTATTTGCAGTGCATCTGTAGTCTGTATGTGTGTGCATATATATATATAAATTTTTTCTTATTTTCTTTGAAATGTGACTCAGATAATATTTTGCTTTAATTACCATTGAAGTGGCGTTCATGATAAGCGCCCGATAATGTCGGAAATACTTGACCGGCACAAAGGTGTTCTTATCTTAAATCGAAAATTGCTTTTTGCCAATCTGTGCTTCAAGAAACACGGTATAAAACGAGAGTCCAGAAAAAAAAAAAAAAACGCAAAAATAAGGAGAGAAAAAAGAGAAATAGGAGGTAGATTTCGTCTTTTAACGCAGCACAACTTTAATATGCGATGTCTTTCTTGGTTTAAGTAGCATCATAACCCGGTCGCGCTCTGTGATAGTGTGCCTTAAGTGTACATGCATGTAGGTATATATATATATGAGTGTGTGTGTGTGTTTATTCCTACCGCTTGACAACGTCAAGTGTCTGCGCACATTTGGTTTGGGTGAAAGAAGGCATAAAATTGATAATATGTGTTTATGTTATTATCTCTTTTTTTGCTCTTTTCTGCTTTCCTCAATAAAAGGGTACGTTTTTTTTACCTCTTTCTAGATTTTTATTCTTAGAATTTGTTTTTGTTTTTTTTTTTTTTTGCTTGCAATATTTAATAATCTTTTACTACTTTTAAAAACTTATAAAAAAATTTGCTAAAAAGAATTATTTATTTTTTTTTTATTTTTTGTTTTTTCGTTTGTAGCACATATGAAATGAAATGACATTAACTTTAATGTGATACGACAAACGTCTATCTTTTTATGTATTTTTATAGAGAAGCCGAGAGAAGAAAAAAGTGCTTTAAAAAATATGTTGGCTTTTTGTGTGTTTGTATGTAAGCTTTTTTTTTCCAAGGCGGTGCGGTTTGTCCGCAATGAATTGTGGCGAATAGATATAAATTGTCAGATGTGGTTGCATTTTTGTGTCGCCGCCAGAGTACAGCCGCCCGACCGAACTGACTGAAGCTGATATGAACTGTCAACAGGAATTGCAACGGTTTGAGCTTAACATTTAATGACAGGCTCAGCTTAAAAAGTAAGTGAATAAAATAAAATTAAAAAAAAAAAAAAAAAAAAAAAAAAAAAAAAAAAAAAAAAAAAAAAATTTTTACGCTTTTTTTTTTTTTTTTTCGCACTAAATAAAAACCACAAATATATAATTTATTTATTAGTAATGTGCTGCCTTACAATAATATAGTTTATAAGGTCCGATATAACTATATCCCTTTCGATTTTTTTCGATCATATTCTTTCCATATAGTTGTCGCTAATATATTTTTCCGATGATTTCTTAAAACAGGACTCAAAACTCATTAGTTAGTTTTCGTTAAATTTTCTTTTATTGATTGATTCGCTTCACATTAAATATCATCGAGAATAACCTCGAGTTTCTTTATGTTTAACTGGTATTTCTAACTGGCTTAACTTTGTCGTAATGTTAGTTCAAGCGATATAACGCTCGTTCGCGTGGGAAGTAATTTCTTCTTGCTTTCGCTCTGCAGAAAGATGGATGAATGGACAGACAGCTGTAGATAAAGCAGAAATTAAAAAAATTTCAAACTTTATGTCGCGCGCTGCAAACTGTCTAACAAAACGGTCATACTTGCATTGTTCGTATGCATTAGTTTGTACGAAATTCACATTTTTAAACGATGACAGAGAGAGGAAATTCAATGAAAGTAGAAATTGATGATTTTGTTTACTTTAATGCCGCTGTCATCTTTCAGTCAAATCACCCAGTATACAGTACGTATAAGTATGTATATGCGCATGTTCGTGTAAAAGATAAACATTGTGGGAAACAAGAGTTGATAAATATTTGTAGAACCTTTACAAAAAATATGATTAAATGAAAAAAACACTGAAAGACAAATAAATTGAAATATAAGCCAGATAAGTTTCCACCTTTGTTTTTTTTTTTTTTTTTTTTGTTCTGCTTGGCATATAGATGATAACATATTAAGTAAACTTAAGAAGTGTAGAAAAAAAAAAACAAAAAAAAAAAACAAAATCCGGATTAAGGCGAGCTTTTTTTCTTTTCTTTCAAAGTGTAGTGTAAGTTTTTGTGTAAGCATAGCTAATTCATCACACGCCGCAGCCTTTTGTTTATTTGCAAATTTAAGTAAACATTTATCTAAAAAGTTTATATGACTGCCAGGTTTTCTTCTTTCCTATACCCATCTCCGAGGGATGAGGGGTATGTTGATTTTGTCAAAATGTTCGCAACACCGCAAGAAAATGCTTCAGAGATCCCACAAGGTATATATATAGTCTTGATCAGCATCAAATTATGAATCGATTTACCCATGTCCGTCTGTCCGTCAGAGTAATGTCTGTTTTAAATATTCTCCTGATCGCAAAACGGAGGCCATCGCCTTCAAGTTAGTCCGAGAAATTGGAAGTTCTTGCGCGCAGGGTGGCATTGAAAATGGGAAAAAATCGGTCAGCGGACACGCGTACAGTGCTTTGTGAACTGAAAGCATCTATGTTTTTCACAAGAAGCAAAAAGTTAGTTTCTTGCCGATTACATATGCACTACAGCAGATAAATCTACAAAAATGTTACCGTAAGTTGACTACGCCTACGCCTGCGCCTATATGATAGCGTATCAAAATTTAATTCTTTTTTCAATATTTTTATAACGCGTTTCAAAAACCGTACAAAGTGTAGAAATTCTTGGCCAATCTTAAATTCGAAATGTACCTAAGCATGCGCGAAAGTTCATCTGTCCCTATGTCCGTCCGCCCAACTGTGTAATATCTGTGGTAAAGATTATCCCGTTCGGAAAAATGAAGATATCGCCTACAAATATACAGAAGAACTTGAAAATGTCCCAAACGCCTATAACGCCCACATGACTATGCAACAAATACTGGGAATATCTTCGCGTCTTGTGTGTTTTTTGGTTGTTATTCATGGAGTAACAGTCACATGGTGTAAATTTTCACTTTTATTCGGAAAATAGAAAATATCATCCGCGCCCACTTAATATTATAGAGGATGAAAATTTAGTTCCTTCCTTTTCTTTTTATCCTTTTTAGGATAACGGTGATGGGTATAAAATATTCGGTTACAATCGAACATAAATTTATTTTTGTTGGTTTTTTTTTTGTTTTTTTAAGTTTTTGTTTACATATTATTTTTTTTATCGATAATCTTTAGAAGTAAAATTTTATGCATTTGCAGTTTTCAATACATTTCACATAATTCATGTGAAACTTGAAGAAAAAAAACGAAGAAAGTAAAACATAAAAGTAATTATGTTCGTCTTGTACCAAACCTTTTGATACGTCTGCTGTTATATCCTACACCACTTGTGGCACAGGATATATTAAATTAGTGCGGACTTATGTAACACCCAGAGAGGCTTACAATAGGCCCAGCTTTTATTACACCGATCGATTCAAAATCATTTTCTAAATCGAATTGAGGTTGTATGTCCGTTCGTCCGCCTGTCTGATCGTCTGATGTCCTCCCGTGTATGTTCGTGTTCAAGCTGCAGGTTGCAAGTTTTGAAATATTTCGATAAAATTTAGTACACAGACGAACTTTGACCGAAGGACGAACGCTATTGAAAATGGTTCGAATCGGTCCACTTTTTCGACGCTCCCCAAATGACGTCCTGTTCTGAAAAGCCGTTAATTGCAATTTTCAAAATTCCTCAGCAAAAGTGGCTAAGTAGTAGCATTTCGGTGTTTCAAATTGGTGTGAATCTTTGAACCGACTGTGGCAATTTTTTGAACTTTTTCTCATGTAACCGTTCCTGCGAGAACTGAATCGTTTTACGATAAAAAGTTGTAATTATATTTCATGGTGAAAGTTGGTTAATTACAGCAAATTACCAAAGAAATCAACTTGGCCAAATCTGGGCCACATACGCCTACCTTTTGGATATCACCATATCTAAGGATTCTCGGGAACCGCAACCCCTTATGCGGCCAAAAGGCCTAATTTTTAAGGTTTTATAATGAAAATTTATTCATCATAGCAATTTGGCATGAAGATAAGTGAACCGAATTTGAACCACATGGGTCTATTTCTTGGGCTTCACTCAAATTAAGATTTGGTGATCTGATCTCTTCAGACAAGTACTTCATTTTTATTATTTTCTGTTGAAAATTGGTTCATAGTCGCAATTGGTGGTTAACACGAAAAGCGAGCCCCTTTTTAAAGAGCGAGTATAATTTCTAGTTTTGTATGGCAAAAACTGGAAAACAGAAAAATTTTTAGGCAGTGCATGATGTTTGATAAATTTGGATCACACCATGTGATGTTTTGCGAATCCTCCAATATGCGGAATTTCATGAAAAGTATGCCTTTGCATGAAAATAATGTCTATCTTTCTTCGTATTATTACCCACACGAAAGCATAACTGTACTAGATGAAGGGATGCAGGATATCTAATGGTCGGCTTTGTTCGACTATGATGTTCTTATTTGTTTTTCCCGTTCTAATGATTATGTCATTCAATATGTGTGTTTAAAGATTTTCCAATTCATTCTATAATATGAGAAAGAATCTTTACCGTAGCTTGTAGCTCGCATATATATTTATTAAAAAAGCTCGGACACGTATTCCATTAAATTTTGTTAAATATATTTTCGTGTAATAAATAGATAGTTGTCGTATCGTATCTTGTTATATATTTTTCTATATATTGCACACAGAGTAGGTATTACTATCAGGCGAAGATGAAGTTTAGCTTTTTATTAACTGTTTGCTTCATTCCCTTAAGATATATTGACGCAATATGTTTCTTTCGGGATCGGATGGCAAAACCCGACCTTTACTATAAGCGTAGTCTTATAGACTTAATACATTTTCTCGTGGAGATGTCCAATTTTAGGGACTCCAGTTTAGATTTATTTAAAAAGATTTCAAAATAATTAGGTAAAGACGAAAAATTCTTCATTTGATAGTAAGTACAAATACTATAGTTAAAACCTTTACATGGGTAGGGATGCAAAAAATAGATCTACGTAGTCCAAATTCATTAAGGTTAACTTTCATATCAAATTATTATTATGAACGAATTTTCATCAAACATTATTGAAAATTGGGCGTCTTTACCATATAAAAATTTAATTTCCGCTGGAACGGCTATTTGGCAAGGGGTTCAAAAAATTGCCCCATCTGATCCAAAGTGTTCGCACCAATTTGGTATGCGTGAATACAATTACTAAGCGAATTTTGTCGCGAAATTCTGAAAATTACACTATTTATTCATATAAAGGCTTATCAAAAAATGGGGTGTGGTCGAAAAAGTAATGCGTAAGTAGTCGAAAAGTAAAAAACATCAGCAGATTGCAGAATATTTCATCAAAATATCTCAAAAATTGCGGCCTGAACATAAAACAACAAAATGGGCAGACGGACAGACACGCTCGGATTGATTCAGAAAGTGATTCTGTAATAAAAGGTGGGTCTATCTGAAGTCCTTCTGACTATTGTTTATATACACACAAACTTATATAGACTTATGATGAAGGATATAAAAAGTACTTTCTATATAGAAATATTTTGATGTTTGAGAAGTAATATATATATGTACAAGAAATATTGAAATGTGCGTAATATAATAAATGCTTTCATAATGATTAGCGTAAGTCTTTCTATTCGGCCGTGGCAAGAACAAATTTGCAATATGAAGCACTGTTTTAACGCAAAATGACCCGTTTCCGTTGCAAGTTGTCGTTGCTAACAAAGGGTTGTGTGGAATTGATCGCAATGCTTTTAATACAATCTTTTACTTTCAATTTACCGAAGGAAAATCAAGTGGGATTACTTTTTGAATGCTTTTCATTCACTTTTCGATTTGTCTCTATTTTAAACATTTCACACACGCACTGTAGGCAATGCAATAAGTAGACCCTTCCTGAACCTTATGCAAAACCTTAGGCAATAAATGCGAATCATCACAATTTTATTCTAATGTAGGAGTATCTAGACTGCCGTTTTATAAACATTTGCTGCATGTAGATTATAAATTCTTTCCAAAATAACTTGAAGTTTTCGATTGTTTTGTTTTTCATTTTTGCTTTATCTTTATGAGGAATACTTTTATTCAGTTCACAACCATTTTGGAGTCCGCTTTGTGTCCTTTCATCAAGGTACCAAACTTGAGCACTTTTATGTTCATTTTTACGAAGCCGCATGCCGACGACAAAAGGACGGACAGAAGGATATGATCAAATCAACTTCGACATCTCACACTGATAGTGAATGTTTGCATCCTATCGGAGGTCTCTTATGTGCGTTTCAAAGTATTGCGAACGAGACGACGCAATTATTATACCTCTAGGAAAATGAAATTTTATAACTTAAATGTGTATGACGATGTGAGGATATGTGGAGGCTTTATTAACGGCAACAAAACAAAAAAGGAGAAAAAAAAAAGAAAAGAAAACAACAGCAACAGCAATAGCAATAGCAACAGCAACAGCAACAGCAATTAGTTCTAAATTGCCACATTAATACGTTGAGACTTAAACGTGTACGTACACGTATATGATGTGTGGAGTAGATCCGTAAAATATTGAGAAACATCAGCTTTAGATCAACCCAAGCCAAATGACCAGCTAGTCAGCCGGCCAATCATTTAGTCAGTGAGACGAAAACAAAAATGAAAAGAAAAAAAAAAAAAAAAAAGAAGAAATATACATAAATAAACAAACATCTACACATACAATTTATGGCTTATATTGATATTTAACAGATTGCGCATAAACACATGATATGAGGGAAGAAATACGTATAGACGTTTATACATGCAATCCCTGGAAACGCTTTGATCTTTTTACGCCATCTGTATGTATAGTCAGAACGTGTTATGTGTGCTTAAAGAAGAGGCCGATAACTTAATTACAAATATACTCACCTACTTACCTTCCTACCTACATATGCTTAGCTATATGTAAAGACTTTACATACATTTTAGACATAAAAGCTATAATTGCTTGACATTGAAGTCAACTCTTGAAAGAAAGATAACAGATCTTAAGGATTTTATGCACATACCTATCTTAAGTGTACATACATAGAAATATGAAACATTTGTAAATTAAAGACCGCTTTCACGGCGGTAATTCGCTCTTCTACAGACGGCCACTATTTTGTCTTATCATTAGGATGATGTGCTCCGATAAGTAAATAGTTTTAATGCTGCTTGTGAAAGTTTGCTAGCAACTATAAGGAAAATGTAAATCCGTACGAGTGAGAGATGCGCGTCAAATAAAGTTTAGTTTGTCTTCTATTTAATATCTAAAGTTTGCCTTTTAACTGATGACTTGAAAAGTTTGCATTATTTAAAAAATCTTAAAAGGAATTATATGCCAGAATGTCACTCTCTCGGTCAGTTACAATATCAATATGCAGTTTTAGCAGTCTGTCGATCCGTTGGCCTGTAGAAGAGCCAATCTGTCCGTCTTTCGTGGCACTAGTCGTTTTGGTGCGCCGTTCTGGCTGCCCGCATGTCCTGGCATTGTTGCTTCATCTATAAAACTAATGTAATCAGTGTTGCAACGAGAATCCAACATTTTTAGTTTGGTTATTGTTGTAAGCCTTCTAACCTGTTTGCCGCCACAGCTTGTCGATGAGCAGAAACGGGAAAAAGAATTTCTTCCGACTAGGCATGCTAATATAACAGCTGCAAGCCTTTGACATAAGTAATATGCTTGCTTACCACATAAGTTTGTTTCTTAAGTCTTTCCTTTTTTACAGACCAGCTTGGCTGCTGTTCTGAATATTGAATTGTAAACGAAATGAATTAAGCTAATCGCATATATTACAGCATTTCTTATGCATAGATTTGCTGCTTTATGTAATTTATTGTTACAAAATGATCTACCAGAGAGGAAAATATATACGGACAACGACATGTTTGAACAGCGCAATCGGAAAGCGGGAATAAGAAGATTTCAGAATGTTACGGAGATTAGGTAAAGGTAAATGTTGCATTTCTTTGTTAGGTGCGAAACGGTTAAAATAATTTTTGAACTCGGCATGATGGGAGTAAGAATGAAAGAACATAGGACCAGGTTCGTATCGACCTAGACGGTACATAACAATGGTCAGCTGATCACCAACAAAGAAGTCTATAGTCATATACAGTATTCATCTCTGCAATTATTTTGGAATTTCTCTCTCTTCTTACGCAAGTTACGCAAGTCTTTATAACCAGTCACTTAACAAAATTCCTAAAGACGTTTCTTTGTTATATAAATCATACTTGCCCGTTCTAAGTCAAAGCAATTGTCATAAATTTCGTTTTTCTTTTTTTATACTTGCCAAGCCATTAAGGACATGTTCCCTACATATATACGGGCGCGGTAGTTGCCAGGAGGACTATAGGTAGAGGAACATTGGATTGCATTTACGGGATATTGACACTGATTTTCATAGTTATACCCAGTCCTAGTCAACCACTCTGAGAAGGTCATTCGTTAGCTTGAAAGGGGACTTACTAATGTCCTTTAACGGACTATTCATGTGAAAATGTACTCTATCGACATGTAACTGAATATGGTATCACTGCATCACGGTTGGAAATACCAACAATAGGAAACAGTTGGAAAATACGTTCCCACGTAAAGCACTTTAGGGGAAACGTTATTAGAGCAAGCACGCAATGAACGCAGTAGACATGACAGCAAAATTTTCTCTGATAAAGAGAGAGAGTTAAATAATTTGATTAAGTTGACGCAAAAAAAGCAACAAGATCACACACAGAGTTCAATGGTATGACATGATCTAACAACATTTTATATCGATTATGTTACTTAGGAAGTCTTCCAAATCAAGTAAATTCCGCGTTGACATCGTTAATTTTACGTCGCATAAAGAAATGCGAAATTTCGCATAATATTCGTTTTTAGCAAAGCCACACGATTAGCTACAATGTTTTCGATAACAATGTTTCGATAACTAAATGTTATCGACAATGTTTACGAGTTAGTATCGAAGATTTCTCCAAATTTCTTAAGCCATTAATTTTTGATTAAAAACATTCGATGTTTTTCATCATTGATTCTTGTTTTCTTGTTCATGAGAAGGGAAACGTGCGATGATTCATGTGAATGAGAAAAACTTGACCTCGATATATAAAAGATGTTTTAATCAGAGATTTGTGAGATGATATCGCTTATAAAAGCTGGCGAAAAAATATTTTTCGGTTTTTTATTTGAAATAATAAAAAGAAGCATAAATTATCCGAGACGCTACTTAGCAATGAAACACTTCTACCTGTGTTTACTGCACGTTTGAGCAAATCAAACCGATGACTATAACATTAGCATAATTAATTAAATAATGAAAACAAATGAGAGACAATAAAATTTGCATAAAACTATGGGAATCTGTACTGATTGATTTTGAAAGGAGAATAGAAACAGCAATAACAACAACATAAACTCGTCTATCATTCGTATTAAACATTGAGGGGAAGTTGATCTCTCTGATAAAACGAAAATAACGCAAACGTACATTTAAGAATGAATGGTTTGCGGCACAACTTCGAAATGTTTAACAAGACGTATAATACTAAGAGTATAATGTGCTAAGGGACCCGCTGAACTTCAGACCACTTCAGACCGATTAAAGTAAAAATCAGAGGAAGAAATATTAAAAATATTTCATTAAATTAATGCATTTTGTTGTGAAACACAAAAAATTGATGATCGGCACCTTGTAAATGGGTGGAGGATCACAACAAAGAATCAAGGAAATGGTAAATCTGCCTTTGAATTTTGAATCGACTAATACCGCGTACAATTATGTCTGCACCAAAACATCTCATTTGCTTATACGAATTATATTTACCGATATTGCCCACGAAGTGTTCCAATTCCTTCGGGATGCAAATAATTTACAGTCAAAGTTTGCGAATAATCGCATAGAAAAACAGTGCGTTGAATAAAAAATCGAAGAACTTTCCAATAATGAATCTAATCATCCTGGAAGGACGTGCAAAACTTAGATAATTTCATTCGTTGCATTGCTACCTGGACACCGCAATCCGTTTACTTCTCTATTGAAATTGAATAGAGACAAACATTCACACATTCGCTACCCATTTCCCCAATAATAAGTAACACAATAAGATTATTTACAATCAGTTTCACGAAGGCATCGCAATGCCATTCGATTAAAAATTATTATGTTTCTTAAATGAAAATGGAAGGATTCTGAAGATGCTCCTCGAATGAAGTTCGGCGAGTTAGCTGATGAATAAAATAGCATATGAAAATTGCTGCATTTTAATTTTGTTAAATTGTTGATAGAGCTCAAGTAATAGTTAGGAATAAATATGATCGGTTCAATGACACAGAAGTTAGCGTACTGTGTCTCCATCTATAGAAACTGACTGACATTACGCAGCATCCTCGAATCGAAATTATTATTATAATGTGTTTCCAACTTCCATTTCAATTCAATGACTTGTGTGTCCTCTAATTTATGCACTAATAAATTAAATAATATGAAGCGTCTGTCACATATTGAGGGCAGTCGTATCGAGTTAGCAAAAGCATTGCCATTCGAAGCGCATTTGCTTTGTAAAGGAGACCTTCCGTCTTTTTTATACGCTACGACACTTCCGGTGCAGAGTATGTGAAGGGGGTGTTTGTAACACACAAAAAGACTTGAGATAGGCCTACTTTTTATTATGCCAATCGACTCAGAGTCATTTTCTAAGTCGATTTATATTTGTTAATCGGTCCGTTCGTCTGATGTCTATCAATGTATTCTTGGCTACAACCTATAGATCGCAATTTTCGACATATTTGGTTAAATATTGAACACTGGTGCGGAAGACAAACACTATTGAATTTGATCCGAATTGAATCACTTTTTCGATCACTCCCCATACTTTGATGAGTCGTTATATGAAACATATAGTGTAATTTTGAAAATTTCGCGACAAAAATCACTTAATAATAGCATTTCAGCATACTATAGTGCTGCGAAAACTTTGGATCGGATGGGGCAATTTTTTGAGCCTCTTGTCAAATAATCGTTCCTACGGAAATTGAATCCTTATATGGTAAAGATATCCGATTTGCAATAATGCTTGATGAAGATTCTTTCATAACAATGATTGGACTTAAATATTAAACTTACTGAATTTGGACCATGTAAGTCCACTTGGATTCCAACCCATATAAGCATTCTAATGAAAACTAAGGTGTTATATGCCGGTGTAAAGGTCGTTAATAAATTATTCATAGGTAATTTGGATTACATAAGTTTAGACCGCACCATATGTAGTAGAGGCTCCCAAGGAAGCAAACTCTTCTACGGCGACAAAGTTTAGTTTGTGATTTATTATGACGGAAGCAAATCAAAAATAATGAAATCTTTAACAAGTAAATTGGGTTTTCTAGAGTTAGACCATGTTGACGTTTGAGTTTCCTTCGCTATGAGGGGCTGCACATGAAAGCTGCACATTTCTATAGACTTTTTTGCATCCGTCGATTTGATGGATTTTGATTTTGAGCTTAAAAATTAGGCATAAGAAAATGGATAGACATCTTAGATATGAATACCTATTGATTCCTAAAGAAGTAACGCAGGACATATATATAGCTACTCTTTGTTTTTACGCTACACGTACATTCTGTTGTTTGTATATATTGTACACCTATTTGTAGAAAACCCCAAATTCATATCTCATTCATTCTAACGCACATTGGAGTGGATTTTATCGCTCCATAACGGAGGTATTAGTAAACTGATCAAGACTATTGTTGCAACGAACATGAGGATGGTTCTGGTGAACATTCGGGTAACACCGTTTACAAATGTTGTTCACGAAAGTTAATACTGATTTAGGTGAATGTTTGGAAAATTTGTCGGTGCTTTTCGAGGTGTTTTTGTTTTAGTTTCTTCTACATTGTTGGCGTGTATGTGAACAGACCACACCCATTTTTTCATTTCATATATACTTAACCGATCACGAAATGATTGTGTCAAATTTCAGCTTCTTATCTGGCAATTTTTGCAACTGTGAGGGTATACCTGCCTGTCAAATTGATGGACTTCCATGAAAGTAAATATAAACAAAACGTCGTCTAGGGAGTAAATCTAGGGAGTAAGCACATATGAAAAATTTTGTCTTTGCGAAAAGCTACGTGTTTACCCCCTAGTCCTAAACACAATATTACATTCGGTATATAAATATTTTGTAGTTCTACTGTCAGTTCTTCAGCGTAGTAGTTTCGTCTAAAGCGAATTGAAGATTAAAAAGTTGGGCTTGTGCGCTTTTTCCTTAAGATCGTATATTTGACAATTGCAAGGAATTAATCAAAAACTACTGTCCTGTTGTAATAGCCAAAGCCGTTATTGATGGTTAATTTCGAATGACTGAGCCAACGAAATGATTTAATTTGTTTTCTTTTACGTAAAAAAAAAAAAAAAAGATAAAAAAATTGCCACTTTTGCCACTTATTGTTATTTATAGGCTTAAAAACATTTTCGGTGTCAGCTTCTTTTCCAACAGTTTATCAAACAACCTACCGTTAGCCAACGCTTTTAGCGGTTTTTCACTTTGATGTCCAACATGTGTGTATTTAGTTTCTATACATCTTTTTGCCGTGGTTGTTGTTGTTGTTTTTTTGTGTTTTTGCAGTTGAGGAAACAAAGTGTTCGTTGAGAGAATACAAGATTCCCTTTTAAAAGAAATACGTATATATATCTATATATATACGCATATGCATATGTATATATACGAGGGTAGTCCACGTGCACGTTCTGACGTATAGATAGCAATTCTTGCTTGAGAGAAGATTACTACATCACTAAGTTTCGATATTACAAAGCTTAAGTTTGAAATCTAGAAACTTTACCTTGTTTGGTATTTGTTTGCAATGCGGCGAAAGTAAATGCTCTCTAGGCGTGAATATGAATTTGCAGCAGAGTCAAGACGAGCCTGGCAATGACGAGTCATGACAAGAAAGGTAAAGAAAATCTATAAAAAATGACTTTCGATGAGAAGCCAGCGATAAAATTTTAACCAAGATCCGCGAGAGCCATCTTTCTTTACAATGGAATGGAAAACGCAGTTGGCATAAGTACGCCTCAGTCGTGTGTATGGTATTGTTTTTTTTTGTTTTTTTCTCAATTTATTATCATGAATGAAATTCGAGTCTATCACTTGACATCCGAGACAAGCAATAGTCAAAACAATTAAAAAATTATAGCCTTTTGGCTATAAAGAAGATGAGGTCAATTCCACCTGCTTGCAAAATCATGGCATCGCTTATTAGCTGTTCTTGAAAATTGCGATTAATCAGTGGCGAGTATTACGTGAACCTCTCGCAGCGTTTAAGGGATAAAATCAAAAATGAATTTGTACTTTTTTAAGCACTTTGGTCACCGAATTTAGTCTTCCGGAATTTTGATCTCTTGCAAACTCGCTGGGGAAATTGTTGACGGTGGCTTTGTAGGAATTTGACAGCTTTTTACTATAAACAAATTATCGCAGCGCTAGGGAGAAAAATATGAATTGAGCTGAAAGCAAATTATGTTGAAAAAATTTTAGAAAATTTTTGCTTCTAGAACTACCCTCCTACATAGATAGGTATATGTTTCAGTGTGTGCTTGGTACTATGAGTTAGTGTGCAAGTTTGTGTAAATAAATAAACATTGAACTTTTACGTGTGGTTTTAGTGAGATTTTTATCACTTAAATGCCAGAAATATATGCGTTTGGAATATTTAAATGCTATCATGTCAATGTGTGTGCGGTTGGAAAGCTAATAAATTAAGGAAAAAAAAATTTAAAAGATTAAAAATAAAATTGCAATATGTAATAGTTATTTTATGTAGATGAACTCATAAGCATGCGATAGTAAATTTTTACAACCGCGACTAAGAAAAAACAGTATCATAATATCACTGTTCTGTTTGTAACAGATAATATATATGTATATCATTTTGTATGACCAATCACTCAGGTGATGTTATCTGTACGTGTAACACAGAAGCGAATAGAAATAGGGCGATAAGGGAGTGGCACGTTGTCTGGCATGTAAATGCCTTAGCAGCAAATTTGATGCCTTCACCAACCGAGCACTCACCACAGCTATGCCTATAATGTGTACTGCTTACAGTACAGCCGTACGGCCTACAGCGCTGAGTGTTGAACCCGGGTACGCCGGCTTAATAGTTGTTTTTCTTAATTACTTGGCCAAGGGACGTGTGCGGATTTTCAAGTAGCATGAAAGTACATGCCGTTTTAATCATGTTCGTCCTTCTATCCGTGTGTTATTAATCGTCACAAAAGTCCAGAAAGTTGGATTGCAAACTTAAAACAAGATATATGAACATCTGACTCAATGCCACTTATCATATATTGGAATGGACATCATTCATTACTCATACAATTTACAAACGAAAAAAAGAAAAACCTTAACGAAATCGGACATGTTAGTGAACGTTTTCAATAGCTTATAACTCGCCAAAGCTATCAATTCAATCAATGTACATGCAAAACGGTGTCGCGTTTAATAAAAACTCCCCATTAAAGCGCATTATTTCCCTCTATTCGTTTCGTCATTCACAAAACTATAAATTTATCAGAAAATCCTTAAAGTGGATACATTTTCAGTTAAGCTTAAGATTTTGTGCTTGGGATTAGGCCACGTCACACTTTTGGCCCTTTGGATTTGCGAATTCCACGTGCACACATATACTACGATGACGGATCCAAAGTACCTAAGAAGGTGTGGAAAAAATCAAAAGTCAGCAAGCTTTAGAATAATTTTGATAGGTGTCGTGCAAACGGTAGCATATTTAAAGGGATGAGATATTGTAACACACAGGGTTCCAGATCTTACTGCAAAAAGATAAACCCGGATATGATGGGTATGCAAGATGTGCTTTAATGCGAATATACTTATTTTATATATTTCTAATCACTCGACGTCGTGTATATAACAAGATCCGTCTTCAGATTAATGTTGCTATTCAAGGTGGAATGAATGTACACAGCGTGAATAAAAGTGAAATACGTTTATTGCAGATTGTTGTGTGTATGTTGTGTGACTACCTATTTCATTTCGCTGGGCAGATTTGTGCAATACGCAAAACGACATGAGCAGAATGGATCTAAGCCTGCATTTTCCTTCCTTTCCTTTTATCTGTCTGATGTCCAATCCAATCTACTTTCTATTGGTTTCGCTAGTTTAATCAAAATGTAGCGAAAACTACATTTCCTTTTGTCTGTCTGATGTCCAATCCAATCTACTTTCTATTGGTTTCACTAGTTTAATGAAAATGTAGCGAAAACTAGGATTTGTAAGTTAGGCATAAAAACGAGTAAACAGATGGACTTAATTCGATCCAAAATCAGTTTCCTAATTTGAACTTGTGTAATAAAAGATGTATCTACCTCACGTCGTTGTCCATGTTGTCCACATACATCCGTACAGCCTTTACTATTTTGTCTTTTTCTTTTTTGGAGTTGGAGTTGACTTAAGATGGACTAAGCCAGTAAGACAAGTGACTTATATGTCTACAATAAACTTTACTATGTAGGATCTCATATAATTTTTTAGTTTCATTTCCGTTTTAAATATTTAATAAACTTGTATATGGCAACAATAATAATAATAATAATAATAATAATAATAATAATAATAATAATAATAAAAATAAGTCCTATGCTAGTGCTTTAAGCCTTTAGTCTTAGAATTTATTCTCTGGCTATATTTATATAATAATAATAACAATATATGCCAACAAGATCAGGTGAAGCTTCTTCTTTCAATTCACAATTGGGCCAAGTTTAAATTGTACTCCGGTCTGTCTACTCTTTGCATACATTCTTTCACTTTCTCGCGACTTGAGCATATGAAATATTTGAAAACGTAAGCAGGTGATAGGTAGTTTGTTTTCTTCTTTTGCATTTGTTAGGAGTTAATCATATTTGAATAATCTACAGACTTAGTCTTTATCTCTAACATTTAAATGCGCTGCACTATTCTTTTTGTACGTAAACTAGATGATTGCTACCAATGTCCGGGGCCGTGTTGTATGATATTGTAGTTGGAGCCAAAGTCCCCTTTAAAACGCAAACATGAATTCTGCATGAATTCTTCTTGTGTATGAAGATATCGAGAGAAAACTTTGTTAAATTAAGAAACTGTACCTGACCTTATCTCGTATCGGTAAGCAGTATTTTCCTTTTCCATCTCAAGATTCCACAGTTGGACGCCATTTTTTCCGTGTTTTTCATTTTTATATTCAAGGTGGACTTTAAATATATATTCACAGATGCTTCCTAAAACTCCCTGGAGGAATATGAGCACCTCCTAAGAGATATTATATATGGCTGCGTGAGGCCCAAAAC
This sequence comes from Glossina pallidipes, assembly GCA_000688715.1. Lineage (NCBI taxonomy): Eukaryota > Metazoa > Arthropoda > Insecta > Diptera > Glossinidae > Glossina > Glossina pallidipes. The sequence goes on along the minus strand of KK499770.1, from coordinate 3,066,388 downwards.
GATTAGGTTCCTTATGCTTAAATGTTGTGTTTACAATGCTGCTCGATAAGATATATGTTGTTTTAGTTTTTATAAGAATTTATTATTAAAAGATAATTAAGGAAAACAGGATTCAGTTTAAGCTGATCATGATTCCTTTCCTTTTTTTTTTTTATTATTCTCTTATTTATTTTTTATTTCATTTTTAACATTTAATTTGTTTAAACATCCGTTTTTATTCATTCCACTTGGCTTTCCGCGTTTATATATATATATATACTATATATATATATATAGATTTTCTTTTCAATTTCTTTTTCCTTTTTCTTTTTTACTTATTTTAATTGACATTTAATGTCAATGTGTCAATGACAAGGCAGTCAGTGCATCCAAAATGTATTCTTACTAGTCTTGTCTGTTCGCCTGCTTCGATGATTGCCTGTTTGTTTGTCATTCAATGCCAAAAGTTAAGGCGTATGTATATTGTTTGTTTTGCTTTTCTTTTCCTTCGATTTAATATTCTTTTTAAGCAAATCTTTATAAAGCATACGATACACATATACGTAATTGTGTACGTACGAGAGAAAGAAAACTTGAACCGCTTACCCGACTATAAGATAATCTCTTAAGAAAAATCTACTATTGCCTCCCATTTTTGATCATATGGTAGACAGGCATACAAGCATATAAGCACACCCATGTATATATATATATATATACATATATATGCACACTTGCAAACATTTGCAGACTGGTTGGTATAAATACAAATGTACTGTTAAAGTTTAATGTGACACGTGATACTTGACTTAGCATTGAGTTTCGGTTTTCTTTCCTTCTTTGTTTCTTGATCGGTATAAAACTCAAGTTTACAATTGCTAAACAATCCACCTATTTACGTGCATAGTCTGCGGCAATAGTACTAACCGCTTTTGGTAAATGCAAGCAACAATGAATTGCATCATCAATTTTGTGGCCAATTGAAAGTTAGCAACATTTCTGTGGTGAATTGTTTGAACTAAGCCAAAAGGAAAGAAGAAAAAATCCAAAAAGGGTTCTAGGGTTCATCATCAACATCAACATTATCATGATCGTCATTATCATCGTCAGTCAGCATTGGAAAGATTGACGTTTATGTAACTTGTACAATTTGTGGTTCCTTTTTATTTACGGCCGGCCGGTCATTTGCGAGCTTGAGTTTTCCGATTTCTTTTTTTTTTTTTTTTGTTAACCTTTTCATTGACATGCCGGTTGTCATCGCTCGCTTTACTCTCGTTACCTTGACATTTTGTAGAGCATTATCTTGTATCCATCATCTTTTCCTGTTAAATACGTTAACTTTAAATGCGGTTGTATTCAGCGATGAAAAGGTAATGAATGAATGATTTGTACGGACGGCTTATTTATTATATTTAATAAGTTGTTATACCGATAATAATTATTGTTTACAACAATTTTAGCTTTTCCTTTATGCATTATACTCAACGCAAGAGGTTTCCTTTAAGATCCCATAAAGCATTGATTAAGTGAATTGATTTATTCCCGTTCCCGTATTCGCGGACACGGGAGTCCCTTTAATGTCACGTTTCAAAAATTTTGAAAATTTCAAAAATTCAACCACAAAATAAATCCCGATATTCGACGTATGCTAAGAAAATATTTGATCTTTCGAAAGCATTGATATTTTCAGTTGATAGTGCTGTTGAAACTTGCCGACAAAGCTACCGACAATAAACAATGCAATTGGCCGATTAAAAAATTGTTAAAGAATCGTCAGGAAAGCTGAAAATTTGTGAAAAGGAAGAATATTAAGAAGAAGATTGTCAAAGAAGAAACTTTGATAAATCAAAAGTTCAAATACACTTTGGTACGAGAATTTCTCTGCTAATATTTTCCTTTTCCGCAACAATCCCGACTGAGAACTCGTACTGAAAAATGTGGCTAGCCGTGGAGTATACTTTAAAAAAGTTGACCCTCTCTTTTTTTCTTTTCAAGATGATCAACCATTTAGGTGATGACTCCTATATGTGCAAGCCCCGTCATGTTGGAAGAAGTTAGGGAATGACATCTGCGTATGTTTGAGCTAAGAGTAACAACTTTAGGAAGGAGGGAGGGGAAGGTCCTCTGCGGGTATATTTTTCCAGGGGAGGGGCAAGTGCTGTGGATTGTGCGGTGTACATGAAACTTGGCGACAAACCGGTGAGAACACTGGGAAGAAAGCAGAGTATATCCTATTAAGGATGGTAGTTGATGAACAAGTATCTTGTATCTCTTTAGAGGACTTGTTGTGAAAATAAACCCAGAACAGTGGTGTCAATTAATCAGATATTCAAGAGTTCCAAGAAAATTGGACACGTTTTCGTCATCGATACGCGTCTGAGTCCTTCACTGTATGGGATCGAGAGAACCTAGGCAATGCCCGGACGCTTAAACCCATTGTTGCGAACACTTAGAACACTCCGACTATATTCGGATATAGGAGGTGTAAATGGGGCAAATATCGGGCGGCGTAATATATTTACGAGCCGTTGCCGCGCCATTTATTACTTCTTTTGCCGCTTCAACCTCTTGTGCTATCATGTTCAGAATGTCAAGCACTACTAATCCTTCTACATTGACATCTGACCGAAGAAGGAGACATGTTCATCACTTTGCCTATGCGATTGATGGTAGCACTGTGATTATGATTTCTCTGTGCATTTGAAAACCAAACGAAAATAAAAAGGAGAAAGAATTGATCTGCGGAATTTCCTTGCATGTGACATGGGGCTAAGTTTTAAACGGAATCACAAAACTACTACATGTCTGCGCTATGTGATAGTCTTTGCAATAATTGCGATTTGTATTTAAAATGCGGTTTACGCTTCATTAATGGAATGTATTCTGTGTTAGTTTCCGTAAGCATTTATTGCGAATTGTATTAAAGCGATTAAACCCATTTAAGCGCCTTAATTAAAATGATACAATACAAGCAAACTCCAATAACTATAATGCCGATGATAATTATCTCGACAAAAAAAGCAAAAGGAAAAGTTTTTTGTTTAATTTTATTTTTTAAAGTCATTAAACTAAGTATCGTCAATTCAAATGCACAGTTATGAATAGTTAGTTATCTCTTTATGGTTAAAAAAATGCCGACGACAAAAAAAAAAAAAAAAAAAATTTATTATTTCCTATTAGAAAAACGCTTAAACTAAAACAAAAATGAAAACAATTTACAATTTTATGGCGAACGTTTGAAGCAACGCCGACATCGCAGAGATTAACTGAAACGAACCGAACGAGCCAGCTGTAAAAACCACAAGAGTGCAAATGTCAATATAATCCAATCTAATGTGAACGAATACAGCACAAAAAATATTATATTAAATTAAAAATAAAAAAAAAATATAAAAATAAAAAATAATAATAATAATAATAATAATAATAATAAAATAAAAAAATAAGAAAAAAATGAGACGAAACACAAAAAATTGTCGTCATGACAATGATGACCATAAAATAAATAATAATAACAATAATAAAAAGTCAATGCAATGAATGCGCAATGTACGCAACCGAGTGGAAAACAAATCAAATCAAATTGAAATAAAGACAAAAATGGTTAAAACGTGCACAACACTTACATACCAAGCTAAAATAATAAATGACAAAACGAACAAACAAAAAAAAATACAAAAAAAAAAACAAAAAACCAGAAAGAAATAAAAAAGTTATTTTCGTCTTGAGACGAATCGTGGGATACTCACAACCTTAGTTATATCATGGAGATAGTCAGACGGTCAGACGGTCAGACGGTCAGACGAATGAACAGGCGTCTAGATGGATCGATAGACAGAAAACGGGTCGCGTAGGCAAGTAGAGGAACAGGAGGACGTACGGGCATCCGCACGAGTACATGAATAGATGGGAGGGTAAAATGAGTTACCCGCTATATGTTTCTTTTTATATTTTATTTCCTCGCAAAAATTGCGTTGTCCATTATTTGAAAACGTTTCGCATCCAAGCTCTGAGAGCTTGGAAAGAAATTATGTTATGATATTTATAAAGAGACCCGTTCAGTCCTACAACGCAGTGCTTTCCTTAACACCCTAAGTAGTCTATAAACTAAAGACAGTTGATGAACACTCAAAGAAGTGAATAATGGATCGTTTATGCGAAGGTACTGATGTATGGTTAAATCGTTGCGAAATTTTGTCCTAATCAAGGATGTATAATATACGTCGGCAGAACATCAACATGTTGCAAACGGAATGAATTCTTTATTACACTTCCGTCGTTTGCGTAGTTGGTATAAGAGAGAAAACAAGAAAAAAAAAACAAAGAAAAAAAAGCAAGGCAAAGCAAAGAGTCAGTCCAACAATATACTCACAAAGTCACTATGTCTGTATATATATATATACGAGCTTATAAGTTTGCTTATAACGATTATTTGAGGAGGAAGCTTTCAAGCCGTTTTGGTTCATTGAAGCATTTTGTGCACTTGTCATTTTTGACAAGCGGAAAATTGCCGCAACACTGTATAACAGATAATGGTGGAAGATGAAGAAAACATTGCGCTAGCGTACAAAGAACACGACATTGACTTACATACAATTGTACAAAACTTTTACGATGTACGTTAGTATCGAGAAAAAAGAATGATGTGGTTACACAATTGAAGTTTGGCTTTGATATAAATACTTCGTTGAAATAAAAGTAATGCAATAGCAAAACGACAAGATTGAAAAGAAATAATAATAATAATAATAAAAATACAACAACAAAAACTAGCAAAAGCATGTCGTCACACGTTAAGACAGACTCACGCGTTAGCTGGCCTCTCGATAATAACTATCCAGCTAGCTGGTCGTTCAGCTGAAGATCTAAAACGAATGCCGACATGGAAATCAAATAGAAAACCGCACCGCAATATTTTATATAAAAGAAAATTAAATTGTCAAAAAAAATGGTAAACGATTCAATAAATAAATAATCGTATAACATATATTTATTTATTTATTTACTTCACGTTAAGTAAAGAGAGAGAAAAAACTCACGTATTTATTGTATTTATCTTAATCTAATGGACAAAAATTGAGGACAATTCGACAGTTACTCAAACCGAACTTTATGTTTGCAATATTTTCGATTTGAAACAAAGAAAAAAAAAGAAGAAAATTTGGTGGTCATTTGCGGGCGATTGTGAAGCTAATCCGTACTCTACATTTAAGTGTCAACTAAACTCAATGAATACCTTAAAGTACCGGGACAGTGACGTGACGTTAAAAAAGGTAAGAATGCGAAAAGCTTTTCTTTTTCTAATACGTGGGTGTGGTTGTGCGGTTGTTAATCTTGACGCTTAAGTCGAAAATTTGAACTGCATTTATATATATAGTCAGAATTGTACAGTGCGCAGGATACGGCAAAAATAAATCGAATCGAACATATAGATATCTTATGATTAGCATATGTATATAGATCTGGCTCCGTATCCAATATTTAATTAAGTATCCACATAGCATAGGGAAATTAATAATTTTCTCAATCCTACAGGTTTTCAGAAAACTCAAAAGGTATAAGTGCATCCCAAGGCTTGATCCTGTTATGTTCCTTGAGTCAGAAATGACGACTTACTTACTCAATATACTTTTCTGCTTTATTGTCCGTGTGAAAATGTTTCGTAATTATAAAAATTCCTTTACCATGAGGCGTCCATGCCACAGCCACAGCCACAGCCATATCAACTGAGAATGTCACGTCATTTCAATGGGTTTTCCCCAATGATATTTAGTTGAATGACCCAAGCTTTGCATCAAATGGATAATATAACCGATTGACCGAAGAGTTTTTTTCACTTAGTATATAGTGCGATACACCAGTCCTAACATTACTTTCTACAGCATATGCACTCAGACGACGTTGCTCGTCATACCAACCTTTACAACATAAACATTTGTTAAGCGTGGAATTTGTTTTCAGTGAATTTCGCTTAAATGCAAGAGGCTCCGTTCTTCTCCTTCTTCTCTTTGCCAGCTACTCAGCAACCAGCTGTCAAACGTGGTCTTGCGATATCGAGCTGAGCGCTACGCTTTGTTGAGATTTTTAAAAATATAAAACTGCACTCGGGCGTGCGGGGTACTCTCTCTTACACCTAACTATTACTCTTTTTAAGGTCAATGTAAAAGAGTCAGCAGAGCGTGATTTTCTGGACATGAAAATAAGATCCATGAAAGGAACCGCTAAAATGTTTAGGTTTTTTAAACAAAACAAAATGTATTCCACTGAAGTCGATATCTCCTCATATCCCGCCTAGGCTCACAGCCTACAAATGTTACCTGGAGGTTTATGGTTACGCACAATAGAAGGCCTAGATGCTCAACAGTCTCCGCAGAGATTTGTCCATCAATCAAATCGTTCAATGAAACTTATTGGCTTTATCAGCGTTCTCGCTCTGAAGTTGGCCATGTATCGCTTAATACGCTACCACGATTCGTCGACGTCTTTTTATCGCAGCAATCTACTTGCAAACTACAATTCGTACAATGATTTTTTTTTCAATTTTTTTCCTATTTGCTGTCTTCTTAGACGGTCAAGAGCAGGAAGAAGAAGAAAAAAGTGTAGGAAAAAGAAAGAGAAGTGAAGTCTAAGGTTTGTAGAAGAGAAATGCTTCGAAAACAAGTAAGAGGAAAAGCAAACATTAGTATTAACCTAAAAATCTCATTCTCGCTCTTAACTCTTAACTCTTGGTAACTGTTCGTTTACGCATGTTAACTGTGTGAAAGATGCTATTAAACGATGAAAGGGGTCGTTAATGTTTTCAATGCAGTCCATGTTTTGAAGTTATCTGAGTTGCTCCTGAAAAAAAATTTAAGAAAAATGGATCAATCGATAATTGGGGGGAATATTTAAAAGTAAGACAAACATTTTCGTGTTTTTTTTTTTTTTTGTTCCGAAATCTGAGTTGTAGCTGTCTTCGTGATAAGACAAAACGGAAACGGACCGAACGCTTACATGGGTAATTTTTTTCAAGGTCCTTCAAAGCTTCTAACGAACTTAGCAAACTAAACGCATTCAAAGCTTGCTTATACCAAACGCCTTCGATTCTCTAATACATTTGCCTTTTATCCATTGATGATGAATGGTTCCGTTTACAATATGATAAAATAAAAGAGAGAACAAGAAAAAAAAGAAACGAATTTTCTATTTAATTTATATTTAAAAACTATATTATTATAGATGTTTAAAGAGGCATAAATTGCTATAATATTCACACCTTATAATTATATGCACTGAATTAATTATATCTATGTATGCATGTATATGTCTGCCGGTACCATGCCATGCAGCTTTCAATCAAATTACACACAAATTATAAGCAGAGAATATTATTTCAAAGGAAAAAAACAAAAAAACAAAAAAAAAAAATAATAATAAAAATTAAAAATGTATGTGTACGGCGGTAATTGCACTTTGATCTTCCATTGTAGTAATTTGATTTTTATTTAACGCTTGCCACACAGCGTGTATGCATGTGCATGGATGTGCATGCATATGCATGTGTTCGTGTATAGCCGGTGGGCATAAAACGAATTTTGCCGACACTTGCTATGTCGGCAAATACTCACAAACAGAGTCGTATCTAACGGGGCGATTGGGGAGAGTAGAGAGATAGCGGTGCTTTATAAAGCGTACGTATAATACATAGAAACATTAAGATAACTATATACGCTACTGCCCCTAACTCGTTCGTGTACAAGTTAATAAAATGTTTATTACAACAAAAGGCATTTGAAAAGCGTTTGTTTTGTACACACAGAGAGTGAAAAGAAAAAACAAAAAAAAAAACACCAAAGCAATAAAAATATTGAAAACACACTGAAATATACACCAGCAGGTAATGCAATTAGTTTGAAAGCTTTTTGTTTGCACACCGTAAACCTAATTGTATAAACAGTGTTTGTGGCAATTGGCAAATATTGGGTTTTTTCTTAATGCAATTCTGGCCGATTATTTGTTTGTTTTTTTTATATATATATATATATATATATATTTTTTTTTTTTTTTTTTTTTTTTTACAGCTAATGCCATACGTTTTTGCTTTGCTTGCATCATGCCATCGCTTGCTTGTTGTTTGAGTTGTGAAAGAAATTCTCTTTGGGGTTTTTAGTTTTTTTTTTTGTTTTATTCAATAATTCTCTTGAAATATTTATTGCTCCGATGTGTAATTATGTTCGAAAGTTTTTGTCGTTTTGTTGGATTTGAAAAAAAAAAAAAAAAATTAAACAAACAATAAAAGGATTCAGTTTCTAGATTATGCTATTGCGTTAATTCTTGTTTTTTTTTTTTTTTTTTTTTTTTTTTTTTTCGTTCTGCTGAATAATGAATCACGCGCTTTACTTTATATTTGATACGCAAACATCAACTTTGTGTTGAACGTGTGAAAATTGCAGCGTAACTTTTTTTCTTTTCTTTTTTTCTTTTAAGCACACAACATGCGTACACTTGCGTTTCAGTACACTTTAGTTTCGTTTAGTTGCAGATCAGCTGC